>JASANU010000829.1:0-71910 GCA_030849675.1 Trypanosoma platydactyli | reverse complement strand
ATAGCTCAAGGGAAAAGGTAAGGGAAAAAAGACGGGGACCAGGTAGATGAGGAGGTAGCCTTATCTCAGTTGACATTCTCTTCACAAGCTCCTAGCAACAAACAAACAAACTATACAGCTCTCGAGACGCCATGAGGACATGTGTCCGCCTCCCCACTCTACGGGATTGGTGTCCATGACACCACGTCAAAAGTGCGAAATTCGCTGGTATGCTACTCGCCTAGACCTTCGTCATCCCATTCTTTCGGATAATTCGCCCAGGGAATGTTCGCCTATTGGTGTCTGCAACGGCACTGTCATCCTACCGCCCACTTCCACAATTTTTTGTTTGTTTGAAACCAAACCGCTCGGCATTCGCTGCAAGTGCTAGTTTTTAAAAAAGTTTGTGGTTCTGCTTTCTGATCTCTGCAAGCTGGGACGACAAACCCCCTCTTGGGTCATAATGTCTCGTTTGCGCATGTTCCCAGTGTTCTTTATATTTGGGAAAAGTTTGTTAAACTGCGCTTGAAGGGATGCTGGGGCTTCCTGCAAGTATTCTTCCTGCGCTGTGATATCAAAGTTTGTCTCGGCTACTCGCTGTTGAAACAGAGCCAATTTTGTGTTGATCTCACTGATTGCAGCCTCATGGTATCGCCGCGAAAATTCCTGCGGTTCCATCAAAGTACCCCAAACAATTGTGCTCCAAAAATGTGTGTTTGCTGGTTCACGAGGGTTTGCCATCCGACCTCACAAGGTTAAATATGACGGTGGGCGCTGTTGCGACTCATCGTTCATGGTTAGGCCGGAATTATTTATAGAGGCTGCACGCAGCTTCTGCAAATGAGACCTCCAAATTCGTTTAAGCGAAAGTAACCGCTACTTGCCCATGGTTTCGGCATGATCGGAGTCCATTGCCAACGGTTTGCCATTGGCCTTCAGTGTATGATATTAAGGCCACATGTAGAAAACCACGACCAAAGCTTAAGCCAGATCCACAAGAAGAGTGTGTATATATACATGTACGTAAGTAATCAAAGGAAGAGAGAACCACCACAAAAGTGGGATTCTCACTCAGTTTTTTCTTCACAAGCCCCAAGGGAGGGGGGAGGGAACGTCAGCAGGAGGGTCACAAGAAAAAAAAAAAGGAAGCTGCGGTAGTGAATGATAGTCCCGAAAGCCTCCAGAAAAGATAAATTCCGCCACGGGAGGAACCAATTGTAAATGAGGGTGGGGGAATGCGGAGAGAGCGATTCCTTCGGATTCACAATACCTTCACCTCGGCGTGGCCACTAGCCCACATGCCACATCGTGTGACGTTCCCGCTCTCTTTTTGTTTTTTTCTTGCCAGCAGCGTGTCATACTAAACACATTATTAATACTATTCAGGGCCTGCACCACTTCCAACACAGCTCCACGTGGTCCGTGGAGAAAAAGTTGACTTCAACAACGATCCACAACTGAAGTTTTGTTGAATGTTCCGCTGCTTCATTCACTGTAAAAACATGCAGGGGTTTTTCAACGCGTACAAAAGGCAGACGGCAGCCACGCTTGTGGCGTTCCATGGACACCACCATTCGTCTCTCTTTTTCTTGTTGGAGGCGACTCTGACGTTCCTCGTTTCCCCAATCATTAACACGGGGTTCCCCAATGAATATCGTTTGCGGTTCTACATCATTGCCGCCGTTTGGGGAAGATCCAGGAATCTGAGAAAACTGCGCATGCAATATTTCCACTGGTAGGGCTAGAACAGCTTGTTGCGCCATTAGTACAGCAATCTGGACGGCATTATTCACCTCATTCCTCTTCACCCTTTCAGCATACACCATTTGCATTTGTGCGACTAAACCCCAGGCGGAGCTGAGAAACCGAGATATCATTCCTTTAGCTTTCCACTCTTCAGAAGAGCTGTTTGTTGAGTGGAATACATTTCGGTGGGTCATTTCTTCATATGCTTCATCCATAAAAACCTGTATACGTTCCAATGCACTGAGCGCGTTATCACACTGAATACCATCTACAATAAGAGTCTCTCGAGATACATCGCGCACAAACTGTGCCCACACGAGGGGCCACACACCGTGTTCAAGAGGAGTTGGAGCTGAGCTAGACGACATGTGGTCGATCCCTGCAGCCACAAATGGGGGAGAGGAGATGCTGGGGGATGAAACATCATCCTCGGTTCTGGAAAAGGCCCTTCCTCCTGAGTTTCGACCAAAACTTGACAAGATGTCCATGATGAATGTATCGCGATCAATAAGCACAGCCCCCTTCCTCCCCTCGGCGTTTTCGATGGCCTCGCTGAGTGTGGGTAAGCTTTCACGTGAGACGCCCCGAAGACACTCCAAAGATGAGGTGGCTGGAGAGAGAATGTACGTAAATTGTTCTTCATCCATGGATGCGCTCTCTGTCCTCTCTACGCACATGAAATCCCCCCCCCCCCCCGAAAAAAAAAGGAGATGAAGGATGGCGGATAGATCGAGAAACGGAGGACGCATGCCGCACGACGCACTGTGGTCTATACCACAAGAAAAGTGTGCCACACACAAATAGTAGTGGCGGTAGTAGTAATAATAACAATAACAATGCCTCATGCGAATCATTTCAGGGAACACCAAAAAACTTACCACCAACAGCATGAGCGTAAAGATGGACAAGAACGAAGAAAAAAAAAAAACAGGTCGGAGAATAAAAAAAAAATCATCTTTCCAACTCTGGTGTGCAATACGGCCATTACTACAGGTTTCAGACTGAATACAGAAATTAAGGAGCCACATTGGAAAGTGCCACACGTGCATGGATGCAGAGAAACATCAAGGACAGATTAATTTTGTCGTACTTGGACTTCAGTTGTACAACACAACTTCCTCCCATCATGACTGCAACGCTAAAAACAGAGGGTTCCATAATATTTGCACAGCTCCACACTGGACGGCTGCAGAGATCCATCCACTTGGATGAGTTGAAAAGGGGGAACCAAATACTCAGCCTATGCACCAGGTGATTCTGTGCCCTCGGATGGCTAAGAGTATTTCCTAGTAATTAATTTTCCACCCATCCAATTTTCCGTACCATTTGCTGAACTACTTATTGGGTTTGCTCCTGTTAGATTCTGTGCTTCACACACATGATCAGCTGCTGCATCCCCCCTGTTGCATCTCTGCGACTCACCTCGGACACCTCAAGTCCATACTCTTTACAGCACCTCTGGAATTCAAGAGCTCCTCCATTTGTCCCAAAGTAGTACTGCTTGCTTGCGATGTACCCTACCCCTCCCACCGGTGACAAACAGCGCCGCAACATACCTGCAAGCTTTTCACACGCTTCAGCATCAAAGGTGACATCACTTCCAAGAACAACTTTACACCTCAGCTTTCTCATCTCATCACTGGGTTCTTGCCATTCCAGACGGCTCCAATCACCAGACACAAGTTGCACAACAGAAAAGCTGCTAACGGGATGATCTCCACACGAACCAGAATTCTTTATATGACGCAACAGATTCACTGCGACGTTCGGTTTCACACACAATTGGAGTACTTCCTCGTTATAGTCTTGAAATATGACGTGAGAAGCACCTAGTAGGAGTGCTGCAATGCCTGGTAAAGCTTGCCCACAACCAACCTCAGCGACGAGAAGGTTGGATGAAGAATTACCATGGGGTTGCATCGCATCTACATTACAAGATACATTCTCAATACCTTTGAAGAGACGCGTGAAGTTGTCATGGTTTGCGAACATGTACTCCACGAGAAACGGCGCGCACGACCACACCTTCAGCCCTCCATAATACCTGCCTGGTATGATGTCTCGCTGTTCCTGGTTCTTCCATACGGTGAGCTTTGCTACGTGCGGAGCACATTGGTATAATAATGGTGGGACATGGGCTCCTGCATCACCGGGAAGCTCCATTTTTTCCTGCGGGGACTTTGGGTACTGACTTGCCCATTCCTCCAGCAACTGCGGCGTCAGTGTGTAGGTGGGAAGCTGTGGCAAGAAAATTTTAGTGCCTGATTCTGCAAGAGCGGAAAAAGGTTTCTCAGCTGAGAGCGGCACTGCTTCCGCTGAGCTGCCTGCAAACGTAAAGCGAAATCCCCCACAAGATAGATCCGTCTCTTTTTCACACATACCACAACCACAACCACCCCTCCCCCCCAAAAAAAAAAAGTATGAAAGCGAGGAAAAGAGACTGTAGACAGTAAAAACACATACATATTACACACACACACACAGAGAGAGAGAAAGCAGATAAAAAAAAAAAGGAAGATCCTTTCCACGAGTTAGGTGTAAACTCGACCAAGGTGAAAAAATGACTGATGCTTCACCTGCTGCTTTTCAGCATACTCGTACGAGGTGTAGCCGCGACCATTCAACATGACTTCCAGGCTTTTGGAATAAATGTGATTAACAGACGCACCGGTGTAATAATCGTTTAGCACGCTGGGGAAAATGTAATTCATGGCAAGTTGATAGCTGTTCTGAAGGCGTACAAACGGGTTAATATGTTTCATCTGTTCATAGTACAGACAACGATCAGTTATCTCCCTCATCGCATCACCACTGCAGCCACGTTCATGACTGTATTGCTTGATTGCATCATAAAAGTGCTTGGAGTAGGCATCCACTTGATTGAGCAAACAGGCACTATCCTCAAGGCCCATTGCAAGACCTTGAAGCCAGAACGGATTGCATGTGTGGGCTGCATCGCCTACTACTACGGCGGAGGGCAGACCCAGGCTGTTGAAGAGATTCTCACAATAGATGGTAGGGTATGGCGTGGCACTTGAAGTAGATGAGACAATACGGCACGTGTCATCATTCCCCGCAATATCGAGACAGAAGGTCCGCAGAACCTCATGGTCTGAAAGATGTTCAATGTCACTAGCTGGTGCGTACACCATAAGTGCGAAACTACTACCACCGCCTTGGTCACCACTGTCATCATCCTTCACTATTCGTGGGAAGGCGATAGCGATGGGCACTTGGGAAGCCGAGCGGACAGAATGCAATTTGACTGCCTTTTCCTTCCGCTTGTGCAACCAGCGGTGTATGTGTGCGTGGCTCAGTCGTCTGCTCTTGAGATGAAACCACCGCACGGCGAAGTCAACATCTGCAGGAAATCCTTCTACATCGAGAAGGTTGCGCAGGTGAGAGTTGACTCCATCGGCGCAAACAAGAAGATCGTAGTTCACAGCTTCACCTGCAAATTTCTTTTCCCATTTAACTCGATGGAGAGTAAGGCTTGTCTCCATATGACCACCCTGAATCCCCAAATGTGTAGCTGCGCCACCGATGCTAACAGTTCCACTACTACCACCATCATCTGGAGACGGGGACCCCATCCATGGCGCGTAAACCTGACTATCAGCGATAGGCTTAACAACAAGCTGCTGTTTGAGCGGATACACCATCTCTATCACATGCTCATGAAAGAGACGACAGTTGCTAAATGGAAGCGCATGGATGTGTCGCTCCAGCACCTGTCGAAGTGCCAAGAGATCCACTGAAAGCATCTTAAGCGCAAATGGATGATGTTCTGTCAGCCCGCGTGTCAGCCAGGTGTTGTACGCCCCGGGGTGATCCATGACACCTGAAACAGGCACTCCACAACGTCTTAGGCTGTGAACATGAATTCCGACCGCCTCTAATACATCAACAGCCCTACGGGTGAGGAGAGCATGCTGCAACCCCACAAATGGTCCCCAGCGAGATCTCTGTTTATTCTCTGCCTCCCCAGCCATACTAGCCGATGGGACCAATCCTTCCACGTGACGCTGCGGGAGCTCCAAAACTGAAGCATCCCGTTCGACGACTGTCACATGCCAACCACGGTGTGCAAATAACGTCGCCACAGTCATTCCAACAACACCTGCACCGGACACAATTACATTTCCCTTGTGCGATGATAACTCACCAGCGACGACAGGCTGCCAGTGCTCTCCCTGAACAGGGTAAGCTCGATTACTGATGGGCTCGAGATACAAATCGCTAGGGAGTTCAGATGTATCTAGCCGCCGGCCTGTGCCATCGGTGTAGCGGTTCGTAGAGCCGAGCAGCCACCGACACCTCTTCCACATTCCAACTAGAGTTCTCCCCTCCCTCCTATGCCTCTTCTTTACACGTACAGATTATATATATATATATATATATGAATGTATAAAGTAGGGGAAGAATAATACATAAATGTGTGGGTGCGTGTATGCTCGCAACAGAAAAAAAAAGCAAGTTGAAATGAAAAACAATAAAAATAACCAAAAAAAGTTACACCCACCCCAACTGATGCTACTGCATTGTGTTTCCATTATAGAGGAAAATGCTTTTTGTTCTTCGTGCTGGCATCTTTTGAAGGCCTCCGCAAAACCATCACCAACTCCTCGACTTCACCAATGCGCCGTCGTTGCTTTAGGGCTGCTGCCACTGCCACCGCCTTCTTTTGTGAGACGATACCACTCAGACAGGCATGTGTAAAGGCACGACACACCATCCCGTTTCCCTCAACGGTAAATACATGACGCTTGTTCACTTCACCACCCTCTTTGGGCAAAAAGCGGTCATGCTCATCACAGCAACGGATGTAGTCCCACATAGCTCGAAGCGTCAATCGCTCGCTTTTAGCAAGACGTCCAGCACGAAGCAGTGAGAGAAAAACATTGACACCCTCAGTACGACGATATGTTTGCCTCCAGTAAGCCTCGTATGCCGACAAAGCGGCGTCAGGGTGAAACACACAATGGCGAAGAATCTCAAGCATGTTCCGTTGAGGCAGGGGTAAAGCTCTTGGATCTCGAGTCAACTGATGATAACACCAGAAGGCAATTTCCCATGAAAGCACTCCACCATATGTTGGACCGGCAGCTCTCTCATCACTGCAGCACTGTGGTGGTATCTCTACTGTTGCTGGCCACTCCGGGTCAGTGCGCATCCGGTGGAGAACCAGATGTGCCAGAAGCTGCTGCACCTGCGTCGGGCGAGGTACCATCGAAAGCGAGTGCTCTATGATGTGCAAGGCTGTTGACCAGGAGGGACATGAACGCACTACAAGCTCAGAATAAACTGCAGGAAATACTTGTGCCACATGTGGCGGTCCATCAAAACGGCAGAAGAGCTCCAGAGCAGCACACCACGGAAGCTCATTTACGATGCACGACACATGAAGTGTGTGCAACGCATTCTCAAGCTGCACTTCCGCATGGCCTCCACCCTTCCTAGAACGACGTGAGAGAAGGCAATATAGCGCCTCCTTATTTTGGTGGCACAAAAATGCGATAGCTTCATCCCACCTCGTTACCTTTAGATTCGCCATTACAGTGTCATCTCCTGGTGTTCTTGAGACTGCGTCCCGCTCGCACTCCTTCGTCACAGTCTCCAGCAACTGTAACCACTGATCGTCCGAGAGGAAAAAAAACATTGTGCCACGGAGACTTGCTTTCTGCGTACTGTCCGCATGCTGCACTCCAAGAAGAACTCCCAGCTGCACCAACGGCTGCACTAGGGAGAGACGCTCCGAAAAAGAAGCATTTGCCGCCTCCCCTTTTTCACCCCCCAACATTCCTTCTATCTTTAGAAGAACCCGTTGATGTAGCTGAATAAGAATTCTGTGAATTCTTTGTTTCCACCACTCATCCTTGTCTTCCTTTCTCTCTCTACCTTCCCCATGACCGTCAAGAGCAGAGATGGGAAGTTGAATCTGCTGCAGGAGTATTGAGGGGGCTTCCTCGACAAGAGATGATATTTGCGGCCCAAGACTGCTAGAGCTGCGCATGGAGCTCGCTACCATCGCTGGAAGGAGACAGACAATCCACTGCCATGCTTCGGCAATAAACCGCTGCTGCTTCTGCTCCTGCCCCATAAGTGCTGTTTTCACCGAGACCAGCAACTGAGACGCAAGCCAGTAGATGCTTCTCCACGCCCCCATCATTAGTGCAGACTGAACATACCACCGTATGATATGTTCCATGTCTCCACTGCAGACCTGTGACGTCATCTCCAGCTTCACAGTATCCAAGAGCATGGCGATCGACCAAGATGCGATGCGTTGTCCACATAGCTCTAGAAGACATAATAGGTCCTCGTGCAAAAGTTTTCCATTTTCAATAGTGGACCCACCACCATTTGTCGGCTCCAGGCGCAGTACAACGTCAGAAACGGAGCGAAAAAGAGTTGCAACCATCATTTTTGTTAAAAATGCATTCAATATTCTGTCATCGCAACCATCACCAAAATGTATGTTGTCCATGAGACCAGGGAGGGCCAAGAATTGAACCTCGGATGAGAAAAGGGAACTCCAAACTTCACTTTTTGATCTGAGGGAAGGCCTACCATCCGTACCACGAAGATTATAGGAGTTGGCTTCAAATGAAAAAACACGTTCGTATAACTTCTGAAGAGTGAAGAGCACGACGCGACCAGACACGGTTAGTTCCACTAGTAGTAGAAGTGAAGTGACTACAAGGGGCAAGTTAACGTGCCATTGGGAACTCTCAATAGGTGACGACACTCGCACCCCATGACAGATCAGCTGCTCAGCGAGGCGCTCAATAATTAAACAGCTAAGAGAGACGTGTTGTGACACCACCTTATCCCCAGTTAGATGTGTCACCATAGGAGAGCGATTCCGCAACTGTTGCCCAAGGAGGCTGAACACGGAATTCCATATGCCAATGTGTGAAACTGGTACACACTCATCACACACCCCTTGTAAAGCATTCCGGATTTTTTCGCCGACTTGCTGTAACTCTGACAATTCAACAGGCTTCTGCAACAGGAGCGAATCCCATAGCGTTGGCATATCTGACACTAGATCGATAAGATTTTCTGCTAAGCTGCAACGTTCATTACTCTTTTCGGAGCGGCGCTTTTGTTTTTCAAAATCCATAAGCTTCACGAAAAAACTTTCTCTCCACGGCTTTGGGACACAGGTGCCATAAATATCCATCACAAGAAAGAAGGCTTTTCCTAGATCTACATGCGGTGTCTTGGTCAGATGCACGCGGTCTAGTAGTTGAAGTGCTTGCTTCCACTCCAACGCCTGGGTGAAAAACGCTGCATGCATCGTATCCACTGAAATATTTCCACCAAGGTCTAAGAGGCTCCCCACCTTTGCTCGTATTAAGTGTATTCGAGACCCATCCCTTGGACGCGCGTCATTCGATAACATGATCTCTGTGAACACTCTCAACGACTTAAGGTTAGTGCGTGTGGTGAGGGAGTTTGTGTCGTGTGGACTTCGGAGTAGTATCCACATGGAAATGGCACGCATCAGAGCTGGGCTCTTACCAAACAAACGAGTTCCAGTTCTCTGGAGAGCGTATTGCATAAGGGAGTCTACCACATGCAATTGGGATTGATGAAGCTGTCCATCGAGCAACACAGATAAGAGCCGAGTTTCCACAACCTTAGGAAATGCACAAAGGAGCCGGCAGATCATCTGCTTCAGACTGACAGAAGGCTCATCTTCCCCCACAACATCATCCGGCACCAAGGCCAAGAGGGCAGCCATACATATCTCTTCGTCTACGCGAGCGATGGCCCGTATAGAAGGGGAGGTTGTCAAAAGTCGCAGCAGCGCTGCTGCCTGACTCTCCCCCTCCAAATGTGGCTCCATAGTCGAAGCCAGGAGATGAATCTGAGCCCTCAGCATCTCGAAGACTATAACCAGCGTAGATGAACACCACAATGCCGCTAATACTTCACGGGAAGTGGAGTTTACCGCCTCCAGAATGGCACCCAAAAGGGCGCGCGGACAACAGGACCACGACATGGCTTTCTGCACCATCTGCGGCAAGTCTGCCCGTCCTTCACACAACATCATGTATATAAGACTGCACCCAGCTTGTTGCATAGTTTGCAACTGGTGCGGGGAAACCAAGGATATATGATCCTCAAAGATTGAGTGAAGAGAAGAATCACTCAGAACCTGAGTGAACATATTATGTGGGGCCTTTAAAGCCTTTTCATCCCTTTTTATGGAGGAGAATCTCCTTGACGCTTCAAGTGTGATGATGTGTATCGCATCGAGGATAAGAGGCACAACAAACTGCTGGAGTTCCCGCGGCGAGTCTATTTTCGAAAAAAGAGAAGGATAAAAGCTCTGCCATGTCTCCAGCGTTGTGATATCATTTACAAGCGCAGCTGACGGGTCCCCTCCCCACATGGTCATCGTCCCCACCATTGTGTCATTCTTGGCGCTCATCACAACCAACCACATCTGAACTCGTAACAGTGTTGTGCAGAAAATGGGAAGGAGTGAAACTTGGATGCAAAGAAGTCGGCGGTAACGATCCTTAATACACTCTTGTAGCGTTCTGTTCACGGAAGAATGCTCACTGAACAAGGTGTGCCACACATACAGAGTGTAGTTAACATCCCAAATACAATTTAAAATTTTATCCAGAAACGTAGTCACACCTCTACTGGCAAACTTCTTCTCCTCCTCCCATATTCCCTTCTTACTACAACAACCAACCCATGCATTGAATACGTGTTGCACAAAAGCCTCACATAGATCCATATATGCAACTGCCCCAACTTCCACTAGATACTCTAGGGATTTGTCCGTGGGTGGAGTGGAAGTTGTCACACCTTGCCGGCCACGGCGCCGGTAAGCATCCAATGAGATCTTTACAGTGAGAAAATGAAAGGTGCGCCGAAGCTTATCCAATACGGCACCCAACCCATCAGCGAAGACACTTACAGCACCTTCCGCGGTTACCATGGTTAGCTCATGTACCTGTAACAGGTGCACCATTAGTATTTGTACTAACGGCCAATCGTGCAATACATCCTCGTGGGGTCCACTAGTGACGCACTGAACAACAACAGTAGCTGTGGTAAAAGCTTCACTCTGCAGCCGCTTCCATAGTGGCTCAACCGCAGGAAAATCGCTTGCCTTGCCCTGAAGAAGCTGCAAAAGAAGTGGCTTCACGGGGCCCACAATCCGCTGTACCAAAGCCCTCATGCGGTGTCGACTAGACCACACAAGCGCTTCCAACAACAGCTCTTGAGAGAGCAACAACACACTGTTAGCAAGAGCCGGTGACACAGCTGTCAACAAAAACAGATCCCCAAATTGAATTAATGGCGCATCTTCCACCAAAAGCCAGCCCAGAATGAGACCTTCCACAAAACCTTTTTCGGTTCGGTCGCATTTTCGCAAGAAGACAGACAGAACTCGAAGTGTTGTCTCGCTCGTTTGTAACACACCCCGTGACTCCTGCATCAACGGGCTACGGAACCATTGCAGGGTGCGCAGACACTCTCCCCAGAGCACCCGACGAGTGACGTTCGACGCACCCACTTGTTGCCATATGGCGTGCAGCACAGTCATAACAACCAGTTCCGCTTTGGTCCTTTCCTCTGCTATGGTTTCTCCTGAAATCTGGGCAACAGTTTTATTGAGGCGTTCCAAAAGGGTGTGAAGTGAAGCTATAGGTGGTTCAGCCTGCGTCTGCAACTGCTGAAGAAGCCGCATCGTGTCCAACAGAATGGAAACAAAAGGGCCTTCCATAGCTGCACCCATGTCGTAAAGAGAGATAAGATCTAGGAGGGAAATGACGGTGTCGTTTGGGGAATTTGACGCATCTTTAGCTAAGCCTCGCTGATCATGCCTGCATCTGTGTTCATCATCTACATCGCGTTTGATGCGACGGAGAAGCTCCATAGCCATGGAACTGTCAATCCAGCCTTGTGAAAAGGCAGCCTGGATGAGATGCATGGCGGCAGATGGTTGTAGAGATGCACTCCAGACTGCATAGCGAATTGCTACAGCCGTGACAGACGGGCAGAAATGGTATTTCAAGCCCATCGCATTACTCGATTCCTCCGTGTGGACTCGCCCTTGACGATGGGATACCACAGAGACAGCATCTCGTACTGTTTCCTCATCACGAATGACAGACGTGAGGAAAGCAAACGACGCTTCCCATTGATGATGCTGCTGCAGCACATGGGCGACAAGACTCACCAGGACGGCGTCAGGCTTCCGAATAAGCGCCACGTGAGAAAGTGCCGTTTCCCACGCTTCCCGAACTGTGGTGTTAACCACTTCGTGTTTTAATGTTGCATCCTTGATGGCAGGAGAATCCAGAAGCTTTACCAACGGTGCGTACACAGAAAGAGTATGTTCAGAAACACCACACTCGTGCTTACATAGTTGACGCTTTGCAATACACAAGAACTGTTCATACACATAAACAGAAAGCGCAGAGAGGTTCTGTAACATATTTTGGTTCGGTATCCCTGCCCTTGTTGGCCTGGAAAAAAAATGTCTACAGACAAGCTCCATCTGAACTGCACACAACGCCGCGTTGTACACTTCTACCTGAATTTGTTTCCATGGGAGCAACACACTTTGTTCCGAAAGAAAATGACGACTAGCAGAAACATCCACACCGCACTCATCGTCTGCTTCATCGTCAAGGAGCCGAAGAAGCAGTGGAATTTCTCGCTGCACCATGGCAGCCTGAGCCAACATAACACGTGCACGAGGTGTCCACATAAAGGATGGAATCTGCGCATGCAGTTGAACAATTCTACTATAGTCCCGCGTTCGGCGGAGCACATGGAGAGCATCTTCCAAAAAAGGAGCGGGGAAAGCCCCATACTCTGCACTAGGAAGGGGTGTAGCCATGCTGTGCTGCAGCAACCGCAAGCTGAGGGTCCATTTGCCCTCTTCACGCGCTGCATCACTGACCAAGGAAAGGACATTGTTGCCAAAGGGCATCGTACGACTAGATTCCAGGTACGTTTCCAACACCACTTGATGTTTTCCTGCCTCCCGCATCATAGACATGAAGAACATCACCGTACCCGAATCCTGCACACGGTGTCGAAAGGATGAAAAAATCATCAAAGCAACTTCCCATAGAAATATCACTTCCGTCTTCACATTTTGTAAGGGTTGAGAAACAGCATGACAGTCGAAACGTCTCCCCGATGAGACTGCTGCGGCACGGCGCAACAGTGGTCCTCGCTGATTCGTGCGCAGAGGTACAAATGGAAAGACTTTTTGACTCCCACGCACACTCATGAAGGAATGCACACCACCAATCCGGAGGGCCTGCAACGCCAGCCGAAGTGAAGCAACAGACACCGGTAGGGACTCATCACGTGCGTCTTGAAAATACTGAAGTGCTTCCACCCATTTTTTCTGTGAGACGGCTGCTTTCATAAGCCAATCGTAGGTTTCTGATGTTGGTTGAAGAGATAGAACAAGGCGATGGATAGCTTCTTTGTCCACTAGAAACTTTTGACCACATTCTGTCTTCTTACCTCCCTCTTTTTCTTCTTCGTCTTTGCATTCTGCCTGATACATGTCGTAGAGAGAAATAAGGAGCCGATCGACAAATGCTTCTACCTGTTCGGTCTGTAGCCAACATTTTTCCTGCACTGTGATGCCAAGAAGCATGTTTATATGCTCAATAGATGGTATGAAAGCACGATGCTGCAGGGCATCACTGAAGAGATGAAACGCCACAAACCACGAGTTACTGGTAAGAGAATCAATTACAGGGGCATTGAGAGGAACGCCTGCTGCAACAGTTTCGGTTAAACCAAATGACAGTTCTGCCTTCTTGTTCCAGTACCGTGCCTCACCGGAAGCCTTTTGCAACCCTGAAGCCTGTAATGTTTGCTCTAAATGATGAGTGGTGACTTTTTGCCGGGTCCTCAGGAGTAGTGCACGCAGAAGTTGGGGAATCACATCAGCAGAGGAAGACTGTGGGTCAGGTGATATAGACGATTCCATTGGCTGTAGCTCGCGGCCGTGAGGGGTCTCCCCCGCACTCTTCCCAGACGCTATGATGCTCAGAAGAGACATTGTAAGTGTATGGCCGGAGGTGTCGGTCTCAGTGGAATGAATACTTGTGCTGCACTGGGGCTGCTGCTGCTGCTCCCGCCATAAATGCCGCGAGGCACAACGCAAGACTACCGAGGGGAAGAGACCGCAACTCCCGCGTCTCTGCATAGGACCACTCCTCAAGCTTCCCTATCCCCGTGTTCAGTTTTCTGCCTCTTTCCTCCTCCTCCCGTGACATTTCCCGCTATACAGAAAAAAAAAGAAACGAGAGAGAAGGAAAGGAACACACACGCAGCGAGGAGGAGGGGGAGGGGAGGGGGAGAGGAGGGAAAGAAAGGAACACGTAACTCCACTTCAAGGAAAACGAACATCCCCAGTTTGTGTGTGATCGTACAAAATTGGCACACGCACACGCACACACACACACAGAGAGAGAGAGAGAGAGAGAGTTTATCGACTCTTTCTCTGTTTCCATTGCCCCCCCTCCCCACCCTCCCTCCTTTCGTTCAAAAAAATTTTTATCCGCTCTTCATTTTCATCTTATCCAACCCACTAGACAGGTTACACTTGTCAAGGGAATATTTTTTCAAAAGAGGCAGCAAATGTCGTCGTGTAATACGCCATGAAAGAAGACTGCTGTTTGTGTAGTATCACCCCACCCACACCCGACGCGAACATCACTACATTCCAAAGCAGCGGCATTGGGAACCCCTCTCCGAGACCAAGGGCTTCACGCAACTCTACGAAGTGATCACGAAAAACCGTTGGCGGAATATCCACCTCTACACGTCCAAATCCACCGTAAAAAAGAGTTGCTAGCTTTGGTGACGCCCGTTGCTTTATATCACCCTCTTCTTCTTCCTCTTCCTCCAAGTTTCTTCCTATGCTTGTCGTCGCCACCGCCGAGAAGGCATTCTCGTTGTCAAACACTTCCTGAATACGCGTGCGCGGCAGATCCCCTTCCACAAAAAACATCTTCACAAAGAAACGAGGATAACTGCTCTGTAGAGAAGAGATAAAGAAACGGAACTCCACGGCACGACCTGTAGGGCTCACCACCCGGCTGCAGATGGCGCATCTTCGCTCATCGTCCCATATGTGCTGGTGAATGTCAGAAAATGAAATGTGGTGTAGCAAATAGAGGTATGTAATTGTATCTGGAAGAGAGTGGCGAAGACGGCGATTCTCTCTCCACAGTCGTGCCCCTGATAACGGTGACAATAGTGTTGATGATGATGAAGGGGAGGGCAACAAAGTTGTAACCGAAAAGAAAACACCATCGTTGGTGCCTACCACGGCCAAGGCCCCATCATTATTACCGATGTTATTGTTATCGTCACCAGGGGGAAAGATAGATGTGGAGGTCGTTTCTTCATGATTCCAAGGAATATGTACAGCTACTCTCGTCACGGGAAATGAGGAATGCGCCGGATGACAGCGCCCCCATGCATACAAAAGAGCACCTGCGAACTCAACAAGTGCCGCCTCCTGCTCCAATGGAGTACCGTCACGGCGGTGAGGTGGGGGCAGACGATGGGAAAGCACAAAGAGCCGTACCGCTTTAAGGCTATCAACCATAGGACGATCATACCCCAACGTGCCGCCGCTATGAAGGAAATATAATGCCTTCCGAAGCCGTTGTGTGTCGTCCCCATTTTCACTGCAGGAGAGAAAACCTATTTCATTCGAATTTTCATGTTGCCAGAGACATCTTGTCAAAGCAACTGCACCTTCTTCATAGGCGTGGTCCAGCCGTAAGGGCTGAACATTCAGACCAATATGCATTACAGAGAGATTGTCATCGTCCTTTTCACCAATTTCTTCCGTGAACACCAAACCAGCTGCCTTGATCCAGTCAAGGCGTGGAAGCGCGGCCTTCGGCACCGAAGCGATCAGTAATGTGTACGTCCCATGCGAGGCGGATAAGGCCGCATGCAATGATAGAGGAGGCTGCACGTATCGGCGAAAGCATGCACCCACGCTCTCAGCCCACACATTCCGCCAATAGTCCTCGCACCGTGCGATACATGAGAAGTAAGATGCGGCGACAGCCACATTGCAAAGCGTGACTGGGGCAGGAATAAACGAGAGAATGAGTTGCATTACATCAAAGGGCAACCCTAGTAGAGGTGAAATCCCATTGCCGGGCATATTGCTGCCATTAATTCCTTCATTATTAGTGTCGTCAAGGTTTTTCGTCATCCAGAAGACGCGTGCGCACACACACACACACAATATGAGGAGGGAAGCCTAGAAATTCACCCTTCCCACCAGTAAGAAGAATGGGAAGGCCCAGCCAACCCATTTCGCAGTCACATGTACAGACACACCCGTACAAACAGAAGAAACACACACATCCACGAAGGCAGGCAATCATTCGGTAATTTCACACACCCACATTCAACACAACCCTTCACACCATCGTACTCGCCAAAATTGTAAATACACCCTTCCCTACATTTTTGCTGCAGATCAACGAGTACCCAAAAAAAATTTGAAGGGATATGCGCCGATATCACTTGTTTTTTTAAAAAAAAAAAACAAAAAAAAAGCCTCCAACCGTCTTCCCACACTCAACAGCAGCTTAACGACTTGGCAAGTTCGTCCCACCCAGCAAGATTGCCTTTTCCACGGTATCCATACTTCGACATACCGCCTTTTCCCTCAAGCGCCGCACACACGAGGGAGGCAACTGCTTCAACACACTCAGCTGGACCAACAACCATGAACTGCCCAGGGATTGCCGCTGCACTATGAAAATTATTCGTGTGTGTAGGGGATGCCCAAGCAAAGATACAGGTGCATTCGGGGCAATCCTGGCGAAGCGTTTCGCCCATTGCCAAGAAAAATTCCGTGTCGACGTCGTCACGGCGGTATACAAGGGTGATGCTGCTACGGCTGTTATTTCCAGTGCCATCACGCTTTACTCTTGCTTCCTTTGCCTCAGAAATGAGTTTTTCAGCCTCCACCTTCGCTAGCTCCATCGTTACATTTCTCAACCTTTTCTCCATCGCGACGTACTCCTTTCCCTTTCTGACCACTGCTGAGACGAAGGTGTCGGGTCGTACCCCACCAAGCTCCTTCATCAATTCCTTCTCACGTAAGTAAGCGTCGCCGCAGTACCGCCGCACGCGTTCACCTGCAATAAAGAATAATTTTAGAGAGTCTCCTTTGGTCTCCTGATGCAGCAACTTTAACATCTGCAATTGTGCCAAATTGTCCACATGGGTTCCACAGCACACACAAGAATCGATTCCATCCGCCATTGTGACAATGCGAATGGGGCCTGTCACATCTGCCGGTATGGGGCGAGATTGTCGTCCTTGAGTTGCATCCTCTGCTTCTTGATTGGCCCTCATCATCTTTTCGTACACCTCCCTGCTGGAGTACGTATCGCAGCGCACGGACACCGCACTTGCAATAGCCTGGTTGCAGGCTTCCTCAACACGCATCAGCATCGATGGGTTGATTTTGTTTCGCGTTGGAAGAACAATGTGGCAGTACGGATGAGTCAGTGACCATGAAACGGTTGGAAGTCCACAGTATGCAGGGTTTTGCACTATCGCGGAAAGCACATGCTGTGCAGAATGGTGCTGCATGTGATCCAGGCGACGCTCCCAGTCTACTCGCATCAACACCTGTTCACCAACCTCTAACGGACAATGTGTTGAGATAACACACGTGTTGCCACAACGTTGGGCATTGCGCAGAGGCACTTCATCCCCTTCTTTTCCACCTTTTCTGATGAGAACACCATGATCGCATGGTTGCCCCCCTCCCTCAGGAAACAACACGGAGTCTGTAAACACCACGTCGTAGGCCTGATTCGGATCTGCAAACCTATTGGCATCACCATCGAGGTTCTTTTTCTTTTGATAGCCAGCGGGATTTGGTTTCATAGCAGCAGGAACGCAAGACACAACACGTACGAAAATCTCACGGAGAAATGGTTCACGTTGGCATGCAAGTTCCCCCACGCAGGCGAAGGGAATAGACCCTGCCATTTTAAAAAACTGCTTGTCACTGCCAATGAGTCGTCCACTGTCTTGTGTACTGCAGACCCACGCGTTTGATTTCCCTTATTTATTTGTTTATTTATTTTTTGGTAAATATAAAAAAAAAAAGAAATTCTTGTCGCCCCAACCTACACCCTACATCCAAAAACAAACAAACAAACAAACATTGAAAGAGTGGAGGAAAAAAAAAAGAAAAGAGGAACGAATCACACTCATCTTTTTCATTTACTCAACCCTCTCTTCTTTTTCTCTGCCGTCGTCTTCTTTGCAGGCATCCGTCCGTCTGTCCTTCGCTTCAACGTCTTTGCGTTTTACTCTCCTCAGACGAAGATGCTTAAGAGCGATCAGTGGTACGGACGGAGAGAACCTCCACAGGGGGACACGTTGAGCACACATACACAGACACAGCATGTGAAGAGATATATATTCTTCAATCCCGCAGCTTATTCCGTTGCTCCACAGACTCCTCCACCTGCGACAACATCTTGGAGAAACGCTTTTTCCGTTGTTCTTCAAAATACTCCTCCCGATGAGCGTTGAATTTCTTGTCACCACGCTCATGATTCTTCACAAATACCTCATTGATGCAGGCGCAGAACTGTTCCTTTAGTGGGGCACACATGTTAAACAACTGCATCACTTTATTCGTATCCCGGCATACAAAGTAATCCTGAATGGCTGTGCGGCACCCCGGGTAATCGCTAAGACGTGGGTGGCACGATATACCGCGGAGGAAGAAGTTGTCACTGCGTTCATCGCTGCGCTCAATGTAGGGGTAGTACGCTGCTCGCAATCGCCAGTACTCAAAGTCACGCAAAAGGTACACATTTTGTCGCCACGTTCGTCGTTCTGCGATGTATGCATTCACCTTCTCCTCATGCTCTACATCGACAGTGTGGTGCATATCACGCGGGAGAAGACCATGACGTACACGGGAGCTTGTCTGGTCAGTGAAATTGCGCAGCTCCGCAATGGCATCCTTGGAAAGATACTCCCGCGCCTTCTGCTGCGCCGTTCCAACAGAATCCGCGTTCATTTCTAGGCGCCAGACTTGGTTGCTACACTATGGTGCCTCCTGCTCGTGTGTATTGCACTTATCAATAATTTGGCACAGAGCCCAAAAAAGAAATAAAAGAGAGCAAATTGGGGATAGGAAAGGGGAATGGAAAGAGAAGAGTGAAAAAGCAAAAAAAAAAAAATACAGCTACAGCCGTATCAAGCACAATTACATATCCCCCCCCCCTTTTTTTTTTCGCATTGCTTTTCTCACTAATACTATTCTTGTTTCCATTTTATCCCGTATCGTTCCTTCACTTAACCTTAATCGAGCAGCACCGATCCTCATTCAGTCCTTTTCATTATTCGTCCCAAAGACGCCTATCTTGTCACCGTTTCCTCATTGCAGTGCACCCCACCCATTTCGCCTTTTCTCGCTCTTCGAAGTTAACAGGAGGATGAGGAAAGAGGAAAGTCAACAGCAAGTGCGGGAAATGCAAGGGAGACACTTCTATTTCCAAGACTCGCGCAGGGTACCTTGCTACCCAAGTAGAAGAGCACGTCTACCGCTAACTCCACTGTGCGGTCGCTACAGCGGTGTAATACACCCTCCACTGTCACTTCCGCCCCAGGCGTGTCTCCGTCGGCCACCCGTAACTCAAAGAGGGATGTCAACGACAAACAAAGCTGAGATGCCGTTGTGGCACCACCAGCAGAAGATAAAGAGCATTGCAGCAGTGGGTGGCCACTGCTCACAACACCCCAAAGTGGACGCAAAAAGGCAAACACAACACGATCCACCAGCCCAGCATCATCGTGTTTTCGGATAGAAAAAAGAAGTCTAGGTAACGCCAACAAAGCTTCAGAAAGGAAACGGTTTCCATTAGACGATGATGCAGCCACGGGAGAGGTGAGCAACGTTGAAAGAACATCAGCTGTAGCAAAGAGAACAGCCTCCCATGCAGCACCTTCCAAGCTATTGATAGCACGAGTGGTAGCCTGCATTAACTGGGGCACAAGAAACAGCAGCCTCGGAAGAAGACTCTCGGGAAATCGCTTAACAGCCATATGAAGCGTCCGTAGAGGACCAAGCAGTTGTACACCGCTTCCACCTCTCTTGACACTACTAGATCCCATCAACCCCGAAGCTGGCTGCGAGGAAGGGTCTGCTTTACCATGAATAGAGAGAGACAAAAAATCTCGCAATATTTGCCATGCATCATCGGTGGTAGAGGCAACAGGTACGCATGCATCCGCTATGGCATTGGCCATTTCTATCCGTGCCTTGACTCCACCCTCCACCCCACCAGTAACGGAAGAACGCTTGGCACCGAGCAGCTCCTGCACGGTAAAAGGCACCTTGACACTGAAGAGATGACGGATGAGTTGAAGATGCGTTCGTTTCAGCAGATGGTGCTCGCGCAGATACGTAGAGACGCAGCCAAAGGTACGGGCAATTGCTGTGCCACACTGCACCCGCTCCGTGTCACGGAAGAGGGATCCCTGCAGCTCCATCAGCTCCTTCCACACCACGGACCATTTTGGCGCACACTCGTCGAAGAGGTGAAGAATCTGAAATGGCAGGGCACCGCTATACGAATCTTTTCTTTCACCTTCTTTCTCCTTCCCATCCTGGAGACTGGAATACGCATTGTTACTTTTACACCCATCAGTGCGACACAGTAGCATCGTCTCAAGAAGGTCAGGAAGCACAAAAACAACCTTTTTTACCATACAGCTGCTGTTACCACCACCACCACTAACGGTGCCACTGCCACCGCCACTACTACTACCTGGTATGACGATAGAGGAAACACGGCTTGCCATTTTTACCCACTCCTCTGATTCGTCCAACACGGCACGAACGCCAGACGGATGCACCTGTAGGAGGAGATGCAGCAGCTCAATACCAGTGCGACGAACGGACATCATCGCATGTGTTAACGTCACATCCACAACGCGTAGCACGGCCCGTGCTCGATCAATATCACAGGCCAAACCACTACCCATTCCCGTTGTGGGCTTGCCCAGTTCCATACCACCCGTCCAACGACGTGGAACTCCAGTTTGTGGTTGTAGCGTAGCCTTCAAAGTGGCAAACGCTGCCTGACGAACGTCATCATCCGTGTCAGTCATCGCATCCAGAGCAGCCGTGAAGGCATATAAGAGCTCAAGAGGGCTTAAAAACATCCCGTCTCCTTCGGCAAGGGGGGAAGAAGCAGTTGGATTGTGGGTTGCCCTTCCCATCGCCTCGCAAGATGTTGCAATAGCTTTTGCCAGCCCCACAAATGCGGCGCTCCGCATGCTCTTCTTGTAATGCCTTGTACCCGACAGACACTCCTTGAAATTCGAGTGGATCTGCTCCGCCGATAGCGTCTTTTTTTTTTCCTCCTCTTTGCGGCCCTGCCCGTCTGCAGCTAACACCGGTGCGCCCTTCAAAGCCCCACGGGTGATGGCCGATGATGTCGTCACTCGCAGTGTGCGGGCATGTACCTCTGCACGGGTTGCCGTGGCGGGTGCGAGTTTCTTGCGACCCACTTTTTGTTTGCGTGTTTTGAAGGCCTCGTCACCCTTCCGCGCCTTCGCCTTGATTCGCACCATCGGTGTGTTTTCACCTCCTCTCGCTCCTTCTGTGCGTGCATGGCATGGGGATGAACAAACCACCACCACCACCACAAAAAACAAAATAAAAAAGAAAGGAAGAAGGAGACAATAAATCCCCATCACGGGACGACACACACACACACATCAATTAAAATCCATCGGTCCTCGGGGGGCTGAAGGACGAAAAAAAAAAAAAAGAGCAACAACGACACACGCACGTGTAAATGAATGCATACAAACACAAGAGAAAAAAGAAGACGAACAACAACTGAAAAAAAAAATATTTGGAAAACAAACGGAAAAAAAAAAGATGACGAAACCAAAAGGGACGGCAGTTCTTTTCAAACCAGACAGCGATGCACCTATTCTCCCATGGTTCTTTTCTACAGGTGTACAACACACCGAAAAATGCAAAGATAACAACATATGCCCTTCAATTTAACTTCACACCCTCCCCTCACCCCAAGAAAAGAAAAAAATAAAGAGCCAGTACATGAATCCAAGCGGGAGAACTTTAAAACAAAACAACTCCCCCCCCTCAAAACAAAAAAAAAAAACATGGGAACACCTGCACTTACCGCATATTTACCCTTGGGGAACTTTGCCAGGTGCCAGGCTGCAGTTGACACCACCGCAGAAAAGAACTCGTGATACAACTATGCACTATTGACTCATATATACGCACGCATGTGTACATATGGTTGATACACGTATATATATATATATATATATATATATATATGTATTTTTTCACAAAAACAAGAAAGTAAGTTTTTTTTTCCTTTTGTCGCTTGTCTCCAACTGAATATTGCCCCCTTATTTCTCTTTCGCAAAACAACCCCTTTCTCCCCACCTTTTTTTCCCTTTATCTTCATCTTTTTCGTTCGTTGATTCCCTATTGCCTTCGTGGCATTGTTGCTGCCGCCACCGCCGTTGTTCGGGCACATCACGCAGATTAAGACACGGGCTGGTCAATACCAAGATGTGAATTAAGATGTCACAAAGCAACAGAAGACATGCGGAGAATAAAAGAAGCATAGAAGAAACAAAAAACAACAACAACAACAACAAAAAAAACATCATCATGAGGCACTTATAAGGCATGCTATGCAGCTTGCATGTATGTATGATTCTACGTGCCCACACACCCTTCGTTACTTGTGCTTCCTCTCTCTCTCTTCCTCGCCCTTCAGATTTAGTGAAATGGGGTAAAGAAGAAACCAACAAGGACAACCCCCAATTTTCTTTTCGTCCTGTTCCACCACCACTCTCTGGCCATTCCCCCCTTTTTTTGTTTTGTTTTCTCTCCTCGTTCACTTAAGTAGTATTCCTCAGAGCTGTCTTTTAGTCACATTCTTCCTTTAGTTCGTTTCTTCTCCTCCTCCGATCACTTTGGCCTTGCGTTGGGTAGACACGTTTTATGTTGGACCGGCGCGTGCTGCAGCTCCACCACCGGCAGGTGTTCTGGCGTGGGAGGAAGCTTGCAAACGTGTATTTCCGCACAATTCGGAGCCTCTGGATTGGCAAATGGGATCACAGCACCACCAGCCCCAATAATTCCTATTGGTATTGGGTGTCCACTGGAGTTGTTGCCGCTCATGAGGTGAGAAAAAAGTCCAGGCGTATCTGTGCAACCACCACCACCTCTTCTCCTTTGATGGTATCTGAGTGCTGGTTTTCTTTTTTTTTTTTTTGTGCGATGCCACTACTCACCTTCTGTTTTATTCCAAGAGGCTTTCCTTCAAAAAGAAAAAAAAATGAGCAAATACTTGTGAATTGGCTTTGGCTGAACTTATGAAGAAAAAAGAAAAAAAAAAGGTGAATAGTGGTGTGTGCAGCAAGACTGATAGATGCAAAACATACGACGTTGGTAATGGGAGAAGAGAGCACGGCATGAAGAGCACACCAGCAATACCCCTTCCCCCTTCTCATGTGACAGGCACAAACTTGGAGATGCAGCATCAAGACATCAACTACCCGTCCAACCATGGAGCTTCTCATCACTCTTGTAACAGACATGATGGAACTGCGCACACACATGGTGGAAATAGAGTGAGGCGGCCGTTTCTCATTCGTCTGCTTCCACACGGCACTAATCGCTAGGACTCTACTGCTAACCATTCGCACTAGGCGTACATGCATGTACGTGTGTGGGTAGTGCAGAGTCACAAAATAGAGCAAAGAGAGAAAAAACAGGAAAACAAAACAAACAACAACAACAGCCAAAAAAAAAAAAAGAAGAAAAACGCAGAAAATCCACATGCATCAAACCATCCCTACTCCAAACTCTCCATTTTTTTTTCCTTTCGTTCTTACTTCCCCTCTCCAGTTTCTCACATTATCCTTCTTATCGTCTACTCCTTTCATAAGTACGCTAGGCTTGAAACGTGCAGAAGCACATGCATACACACAAACATAAAATGCCCATCCTACCTGGTTGACTGTCTTGACTTTTTTCTTCTCATTCATTCTCACTAATATGTTCAGCACTTCAGCTTTGCTTAGCAGCCTGCTCACTCCACTTAGAGGTATTTGTTGCGGGTTTCCATGTTTAGCCCAGACTTGCCGCCTATGACCACCACTTCCTTCAATGCATTCATCACAGTAGGAGTAGAAACACGGAGGTTTCAATAAGCAAGGAGTAGAAGGCCCCCCCCCCAAAAAAAAAAAAAAGAACTTTTGGATTGAATGACCTCCACTCCGAATTCCCCCCCAAAATACCAACATCATCGCGTACTGACACTCCTCCGCCTCCTCCTTATTTGCTGTAAACTATCGGAAAAGATCCTCGAACGGGTCTTTCTTATTTGTTTTCGTCGGCTGTGCCATTGTGGAAACGGGTGGAGGAGAGAAGTTTTCTTTCGTAAAGTCAAAGGTGACTTGCTGAGGAGGGGGTAAAGCGCCTTCTACCGGCAGAGGCCCCTGTTGCTGTTGCTGCCCATGTTGTGCGTATAATGGTCGCATCATCCCTGCCTCTGACGTACCACTTACCCCACCCACACCATCTGGCATCCCTAATACTACATTTGTAGTGGGTGCTCCCGTTTCCCAACCATCGTCGAAAAAGGAGTTTCCCCAGTTCTTTTTATCGTGCACTGCCATTGAGGTTTCAAGCACCTGCGCATTGGGAAGCTCACCACATGCCTGGGGAGTTGCAACGGGAAACGCGGAAGTGATTGGCACCTCTAACGACGGCGCCTGAGTGGTTTCAAACAAATCATCGAAAAATGTATCATTTTTTTTGGTTTTTTGCCCTTCGGAATGTTGCCTCTGATAATTATCGTGTTTCGGCTCCTCTTCTACCACCGTTGTCGTAGTAGCTCCACTGTCTGCCTTCTGCCTTGCAGCTGTTGCCATTTCCCACGCTTCCTCTTGCTCACGGATGAGCATCTCACGGTAGGCTAACATATCTGGATCGTCAGTGTCCGCGTCCAGACCAAGAGCAGCAAGCGCTTCTGCATCTATCTCCCCCGGCCTCAGTGACGAGGACACCTCATGCCCCATCCTTACCTCGGTACTATTACCCGTCGCTGCAACGGCCTGTTGGTTAGGTTTCACCCGAATGGGTGAAGCCTTTTGTGTGGAGGGGCGGTTTACCACCTTCACCTCCTGCTCCTCCCACCCATCTGGCCACTCAGTTGCAGTAAAGAAGAACGTACCAAGGTGCTTGGAAATATCGTTATCAAAGCGAAGAAAGTTCGTCAGGGCAAATATGTCCCAGCGTTCGTCAGGATTCGGTACCAAAAGATGCTGCAAAACCACATGTAACGATCCAGTGTACCACATTTCCGTTCCAGGCGGATAACTGAGTTTGAACTGGCGCTTCATTCTCAGACCCATCTCCCCAAACGGTAGTTGCAGGTACATCATGTAGTATAGGAGAACACCAATTGACCAGAGATCCACACGCTCGTCAATGCGATTGTGTGTGGCTGGATCTTCCATCTCTGGTGCACGAAAACCCGGTGTTGTGTATCGTTCAAAGTCTTCAAAAGCCATCTTTACTTCCTCACTGTTTTCGCACTGGTACGCTTCCGACGTCGCACCATGAAAGTTGCACAGTTGATACGCCATTGCACCAACCAAGTTGCTTTGAATCAAAATGTTCTCTGGACAAATATTGCGATGGGCAATTGGGGGTTGCTGCGAATGCAGGTATCCTACAGCGCTTGTGATGGCTATCAAGACTTGCACAATCTCACTTTCTGACATGCGCGTTTCCTGCCGAAGCCGGCGTTCCAGACTGCTGCTGCAATACTCCATCGCGACTGTCACACCCAATCTTCCGTCGCTGCGTGTGACTTCACAGTGAAAGACACGCACAATGTTCTTGTCCTTTATGCGATTAAGCACCTCTGGTTCTCTGTGCGCTATCACAACCTCGTTGACGTTAAAAAAAGACCGCTTCAGGGCAATAAAATGTGGAAACCCCAACAGGCTCTCACTGTTCTCTACGAGAAATACGATCGACTGGAACCTTTTCAAAATGCCTTCACCACTATTTGTGCGTTTGGAAGAAGAATTTGCGTCCTTCCCGATGATTTTCACAACGCGGAACGGACGGCCCATGACGATAATCGTCCCTGTGCCATCGTTGTTGTACTTCTCAATCTTCCCCTTTGATGAAAAGTTTTTTCCTTTCAGTGTCTTAATGATCGAGTTATGGAAACCGCTCATCCAAGCTGCACCTTCCCTTTTTCCGTCTTTTACCTTTTCCAGAAGCTTCTCTCTTGTCTCCACCCGCTCTCACACCTTTTCCTTTTCTTTTCCTCCTTTAACGTACACACACACACACGTAGAGTACCACGTGCGTGAGAGTGTAGAACGAAATAGTAATAGAAATAGTTGGTGCCAGCCCACACCTCCCCCTGCAAGAAAAAAAAAAAAGGGAAAGATATACACCATAATGATAAACATGAAGTAGTGACGGCAACAATAGC
This sequence comes from Trypanosoma platydactyli, assembly GCA_030849675.1. Lineage (NCBI taxonomy): Eukaryota > Euglenozoa > Kinetoplastea > Trypanosomatida > Trypanosomatidae > Trypanosoma > Trypanosoma platydactyli. The sequence goes on along the minus strand of JASANU010000829.1, from coordinate 45,583 downwards.
AACTACAACAGAAGCGGCAACGGTGGGTGAGGTGTTTGCGTGTTAGAATTCTGATAAAACAAAGGGAAATAGTGGGGGGGGGAGAGGGGGAGGGAAGAGAAAACGCCAATACAGAGCCATACACATATAAAAGTTGCGGGGATCGTGAACCCTCCTATTCCAAAAGGAGCGACGCACTTCTGTAATCGAAAACTGGCGGTGAAAGATTAAACAGGTGTATCTGACGCCATAAATGAGTCAGTAACCAGAGTCCGCCGGAGCCCTCACCGCTCGTCACAACCCGGCGCACGCTTTCGCTCGCTACCTCTCCTTCATGCCTTTCTTTTTCAGCTTGACATCGGTACTCCGCATCTACAACCTCAGCAGCGGCACGCAGTAGCGACCACAACTGACTCTGCTGCAGATCTGATTGTTTTTTAAGTGGTCCGAAGAGCGTGGTAGGGTTTAGTATGCCTGGCTCAGTGCAAAGCTCCTCCCTGTGGCCTTCCCCCAGCGTCAGTTCACATGTCTCAACCGGGTGTTTCATGTTCCCATGGCTGCTCAGTTGCATGGACACTGCAATGATGATGCGGATGAGACACGTCAACTCCGAGACGAACGCAGATGAGTGAAGATGACTGGGGAGCTCACCTGTCCATGACGCTTCCCTGAAGTGGTCGCGATTGAAGGCGGGTTCACGCGACAGAGAATCGTTTGTCGTGAGGCACTCCGCACTCATAGACGAAGAGAAGAGGGATGCCTTCACCGCTTCAGCAATACAGTTAGTTTCCACTACACCAATCATTTGAGCCAAGTGATACAGGTTTGATACACATTCCTTCTTCATCATACCGTAAAAAATCGGTATGAGCTTTTCACCTCCTCTCTGCTTGTCAACGCGCTGAATAGAAGAGTACAAGTCACCATTGCTCTCCCGCAAGGGACCTATTGAAGTCTGGATGATGGAAAATACAACGTGTACCATCTGCTGGCAGGCAGCCTGGATATCTGGACCACATTTGAACACTTTTGGAGAACTCAAGTAGTTAAGACTGCTCACGAGCTCCAGTAGTACATGTTCGCTGAGAACATCGCACAGGGAGAGGACCCCAGCCCCAGGTTGGGTGACTCGCGAGAGGTACACCTGAAGTGTATGAAGGGTTTCCACCACGGAGCGATACAATGCTTGAAACCACCATGGCGAGCTTGGGGACGTTACATAACAGAGAGAGAGAACGAGAATATCTGCATATATGCAGATGCGAAGTGTATCTGCACTGGCCCCCTGCTTCGCCAGATCAACAACGCCATTATTACACTCGCCAATAATGAGCTTCTCAGGTAGCATCGGCATCACGGCGCGAACCTTGCGCAAAAAGCAGATTGCCTCTCCCTTAGTTGCACCTGAGCTGATGGACGGAAGAGGCATCTTCAGTAGCTGAAGAAAAGGTGGGTGTCGCATCAATATAAGAAGACAGAGAAGTGCAAGCTGCCCCTCCCCAAAGCGGCTTGAAGACATCGTACTTGATACACATAAGCTATGCATGAAAGCTAAAAGTGACTGCGGACGCCCCCCAACTATATCAAGGGAGACAGGGCTACGTTGCAGAACCCACAGCAGCAGCTGAAGCGAAAGAGGGGCGCATGGAATTGAGATCGCTGATATTTTCTCCTCCTTTGCACGCACAGGACTCTCCAAAAGACTCAAAAGCCCCTCAACAAGTCCTTCTACGTAACATGACGACCGGACCCCACAGCGGCTGCCCTGTGACGGTATTTGCGAAGTACCCAACGCTTCTCCCGAGGAGAATTTCTCCTGCAATGTGGAAGAGGAACAGGGTTCCAGAGCCACGCACAGGACCTCCCAAAATACATTCGGGATGGAATCCCCCACCTCTTTGTTTTCATCATTGTGCGCTGAAAAACAGTACGACTTGAGCGTCGGACCGGCGTTAAGACTCAAGGCAAGAATCGAAAGTGCATAACCAAGTACGCTAACATGTGCAGGTGTCAGTTGGGCGACACTCCTCCACTTCAAGAGGGATGAGGATTCAGACATTTTGGGGTAGCAGCGCACCACATGTAGAAGTGAAACACAAAATAAGATCGACAACGACTTCCGCTTTCCACCAAAAAGAGCCCCAGCCATCATGGTAGCCGTCTTCTCACGCCAACACACCAAGTGATTCAGTTTTTCACCCTTCTCTTTGGGGCTGGCTGCATCATCATCTTTGTGCCGGGAGGAGAAAATCGGTGCAGAGAGCGCAAGCAAGATCCCGCGAAGAACCGCCATTCGCCACTCTTCATTTAGCGGCATAAGCGCTGCGGCCCACTCCGTCTCTCGCAACCGTTCTGACGCTTCCCCTACTACGCTCCCGCTGCCACTTACCGCCATTTCATGTCTCTTTGCTTCCATCGCATGATGAACATCAGATAACAATTCTAACTCCCCCACAAGGCTTTCCTGAGACGCCTTCTTTCGCACCACTTCTGACAGTTGACATGACGCAATCGTTGTGAAACCTGGCAAAAAGAAGAGCTGAAGCAGCCCCTCGATAAGATGCACCCCCAACAGTGGGGGATAAGGAGAAAAGGAATGAGCAGCGGTTCCATCATTATCATAATTGTCATCTCTGTCATCTTTTCCGCTTCCCGCAGCAATACCAGAAGCACTGGCAGAACCATTCACACAGGCGTCACCTCGTACAAAAAAGTGGTAAGCGAATTCTGCAGCAAAAGGGCTCACTATGCGGCTTTCAGATTTTTGCTGCTCATATATAATGGAAAGCCAGCGATCACCCATGACTGCTTCCTCGTTCTCCTCATGCAGCAGCGATTCTAGTTTTGTAATGTCTTCAAAACAATAGGGAAGCGAGCCACTAATAAACCACAACGCGTTTATCACAGCGGTGAAATCGATCGGCGGTGCACCGGGATTACTTCCTTGGTCTTTCCCCGTATCTGGTGCACTAGACTGAGTGTAACCTACCCGTTCTTTCATCTCGACCGAAGCAGCGCCTCGTGAGAGGGACGAGGGAGACGCCGGCGCTTCCACGTCCCTGCCACCATGGGAGTTGGTGGCCATTATCGCAAGAAATGCATCGATTTGCTCCATAGCTGCGAAAAGCACTGCGGCGAGCCGGTCCGGATGATACAAGCGAAGTTGACGAACATCTCTCACCGTCCAAAAAGAGGCAAACTCCACCGCACTCAGACGCGAACAGAAGAGCGTCCGCCAGAAGAGTGCCGCATCCTCCTCCTCCTTGTGGCTGCCGACATTCTTGTCAAACACTGGGTGCCGCGTGACGTGGAGGGAATTGATAGCACGTCTAAAGGCGTACGGGGAGCTGAAATTACTCCCCATGTCTGCTGGCGATCGCCGCCGACGATGAAATGAGGGACTACAGGAACAATAATAAGAGAGACACTGCAGCAGTAGAAATCTCGAACGGCCAAAAAAAAAACTAAATGGGTCAAATATCCCCCCTCTTTTTTTTTTTCTTCTATCGGACTTTTGTGTGAGGTGAAAACAAGACAACCAACTCAAGGAGAGCAGATGACCAAACAAAACAAAAGCGACTAGAGAAAACAAGCGGTACATTCCAAACTTCCACCGCCGGTTCTCCCTCCTGCATGCCCTTTTCACGCCTATTCCCCCGCCTCCTCCTCCTCGTTGTTGCTGCCGGCACGAGGTTGGGGAAACCCGAAGGGAAGCGGAAAGCGCAACTGCATTCATGTATGCACAAGATATGATAATAATAATAATAGTAATGCCAATGCTAACGGAATATAATACAAACAAAGAATAATAATAATAGTAGCACTAGTAATATATATATATATATATATATATATATATACATTTTCAGTGTTGGAAGCAAATAAATAACCCCCCCCTCCTCCAAACAAAACAAACCCAAAAAAAAAAAACATGCACGTGTGTGTTTGCATAAGAAGAGGGGGAAAAGGGACGAGCGAATTCTCGCCGCACCACGACTGCTGCTGCGTCATCACCGCAACTTCATCGAAATAAAATAACAAATAATAAACACTCAAACACACAGAACGAGGGTATATATATCTATATATATATATATATAGAAATAAATAAAAAAAATATAGAAGGAAAACGAAAAAGAAAGCAAGCAACAACATACCAAAGAAAGTAATTGAAACCCACCAAATAACACAACAAAAAAAAAACCAAAGCAAACAAAAGGCGAGTAACACTAGCCTTTCAACGAAAAAAAAAAAAGGGAAGATTGGGGCGAGAGAAGATGCGTGAATGAGTCCGCCCCCCACGATCAACGACCGCAGGTGGGGGTTAGGGTTAGGGGTGGGTGGGAGCATCCCACAAACACCACTTCTCCCCCTCCTTCACTTCCTGGACGCGCTGAAGAGATTTGAATCGCCAGTTGCCGAGGAGAAAAGATCAGCATTTTTGTTGTTGTTTCTCGCTTCTTCGCCTTTTCACACTTGAGTCATTATACTTCAGGGGTTTGCGGGGGAGTAGATATATATATATATATATATATATATATATTGGTACATATGAACACAAGCGACATCAGCCTGATGTACATGTAGACTCACACTCGCACTTCGGGCTATAAAATATGGAATATGCATGCGTGGTGTGGCCAACTCTCCCCTCCTCACCCTCCCTCACAAGACAAGAGGGATGGTTAGGTTTAGGGATGAAAGAAAATTAAATATAAACGTATTGGTGCGGCCATGTGAAGTCTCCCATACACCAAGAAAAGCAAACAAATAGAGAAGAGATTTCATGGAGGGCAAAAGGCCCCACGGGTTGTACGTGTCAAGTGACATGTTTTTCACACAGTCTTTTCGTAAAGCTTCTACACACGAGAATAACGACGCATGCAGAAAAAGGGCACAGAGTCCGTGAAACCGTAAGATATTCAGGCATTTTTACTGAAACGCATGAAGACCTGCTCAATAGATGTTTGTGAGATGCTATAGTCTGTGATGCCTACACGTGTTTTTTTTTGCTCCAACACCGCAAAGAGAGTTGATGGTTGCGTCCCTTTTGGCAGTGAGTAGACAAACCGCTGACTTCGGTACTCGTTCAGCTCCGCACCGGGAAAGTGCTCCCCCACAAAGTCTTCCACGGAGTGGTAGAAGCTGGGAGACTGGATGCGCAGGTTCATCTCAAGGCCGCCACCGTACTTATCCTTCAGGTCCGTCTTGTTTCCTATGCAGCAGAGAACACCATCCACCATAATGGCAATACAGTCCGCCAGTGCCTCCACTTCTTCCAAGTGATGCGTTGTCAACACAACAGAGCAGTGTTGTACAATCTTCTCAATGGACGTCCACATACGACGACGCGCAACAGGATCCATACCGGCCGATGGCTCGTCCAGTAACACAACCATCGGTTTGCCTATCAGTGCCATCGCAAGGCTCAATTTCCGGCGGTTGCCACCACTTAGTTCACGCGACAATGTATCGCGGTACTCATAGATGTCACAAAGTTGCATCAGCGCTTTTACCACAGCGATGTGTTCGCTCTTGAGAATGCCGTAAAGACCAGCGTACATCCGCAGGTGTTCCTCCACCGTCAACAGATCTACACACGCATCGAACTGCGGACAGTAGCCAATGCACGCCTTAGCCACCTCACCCTCTTCCGCAACATCATGGCCACAGACGAAGACACGACCGCTTGATGGCAGGCATTTTTGACATAATATTGACATTGTGGTCGTCTTACCAGCACCGTTTGTGCCGAGGAAGCCAAATACCTCACCTTTCATCACACTGAAGGTTATGTTTCGTATGGCAACCTTGCCGTTCCTGTACACCTTACGCAAGTCTTGCACCGTAACAGCATCTGACGACAGGTCTCCCTTCGAGATCTGATTATAGACCACCATCCGCTCGTCCTCCACATCGCTGTCTTCGCTTGATATGGTACCTCCCACCCCATTAGGGTGATACCGGAGTTTGCGCAACTTCAGCCGTAATTCAGGATAGTCCATAACCAGCGTGATGGGAAAAAGGAATACAAATTCACATGCCATGTAAAGACATGACCAACCACAAACATCCATTGACCATGGTACTAAATCTGGGTTTGAAAGCTTATGAAAGGAGTATGTGGCAAGATTAATGATTCCTTCGCCGAGTGCATATGTAGGAACGAGTCGGAACACCCAGCGAAGGTGATTTGAAAACTCACGACAGCTTCCGATCATACTGAGAATAAACACAACATTCACAAGCAGAAACCCAAATACAAACCCCGTGACCATTACACGGATCTGTGCGGTTGCTTGTTTGTTGAAGGCAAACTGTAGTGCATACGCCATGCTAGTCCCTGTGAAACCAAATGTAGTGAGTAGGGCGAATGTAGGACCAAAGGTGTCAGAACCGACAAATTCCTTTGCCTCAAATATGAGCATAATGAGGATGACCAGAAAAATGGTCACAAAGTAGAAGGTGATGTCAAATAGAAAGTTGACAGCCCAATACACAAGGAAACGCAGTCCTGCTAGATTCTGGATGTGCCGCACCCCAGTCTCTCGATCCCCCACCACCGATGAAACTGCGTTAGAGGGAAGAATGCTAAAGGGGATCATAAGAATAATACCTTTGAGAATCATCTTCACATTCCCAGCAGCAGAAACATCCGTTTCAGATAGCAATGTGGAGGCGGTGGTGCGAAGCTGCATGGATTGATTCATCACGCCTCGCAAAATCATAGAGTATAAGGTGTTCATTGCGATTGCAATTTCATGATTGGCGGAGGTGTTGTAAAAGATTACAATCGGCATGGTAGAAAGGATCTGTGCGTACTCTGGATCTGCGCAACTGAATGAACTAAGATGCGGCAACAGGTGGTGACGAGACCGATCAACATGATACCACGACATATTAAGAGTGTTTAGCATGTTGAGTTCATTCATGTGAACACGGACCGCACTGCCCGGGACACGATAGTCGTTGGTGCTGAAAAATTTCTGACAACCATTTACGTCACTCATCGTCTCAAAGGGGTACACATCGGCTCCCAGAACGAGGGATGACAGCGGTGCATAATGAATAAAGTCGAGTGCCATCGCTAGCAGCACACACAAAACAGGGCAAACGATCTGAAGGATCACCGTCCACCAGTCCCGCATGGTACAATACAGCCGTTTTCGCATCAGAGCAGAGCACTGCATGAGAACAATGTCTCTTTCCCTTGTCAATTTGGTGTAGTTCCAGATACAATCATCGGAATCACCAACTTGTGTGGCCGAATCGTTTCCACTTCCACTATTACCGTTTGTTACCCTTTCCTCTTCGACTTCCGCTACAACGCGCAAAAACACATCCTCTAATGTCGTGGCCGAGATTGCATACGTGCGAATACCAATGCTACTCGACTCCAACTCCAACTCGCGCAGCATCGTCCCAAATGACCCAATACATCCTGTCGGCACTTGATACGAAATTTCAGTCGTGCTCGTAGTCGTCAGTCGCACATCAGGTATATGTTTTTTGATCAATGATTCAATGACATCTATTTCCGCTTTGCTTCCAAGAGCCAAGTTGATGGTATAACTGGTGCCCAATCTCGATTTCAAAAAAACACTGCTGCCGCAACATCTTAACGAACCACGGCCCATTATAGCGATTTGAGTTCCCAATATATCAGCCTCATCCATGAAATGCGTCGTCAATAGAATAGAATGCGTCAATGACATGCGCCGAAGCAAATCCCACGTGTGACGCCGTGCTGCTGCATCCATACCGGCGGTTGGCTCGTCCAATACCACCAACCGGCCTCCACCAATAAAAGCCATCGCCAGACTCAACTTGCGCTTTTGCCCACCACTTAGTTGTGATGACATGCAATCTTGTTTGTCAAGAAGATCAATATCACCTAGCATCTGCGTCACATCATCTTGTAGCTCCGAGTCTTTGAGACCCTTGATACGACCAAAAAATACCAGATGTTCACGACAGGTTAGTCCGGGCCATAAAATATTGTGCTGCGGACAGAACCCGATATCCTGCCGAACTTTGGACAGTTCCTTGCGCACCGAGTTCCCGTACACAATACAGTCACCAGCATCGGGTTCTGTCAGACCCGTTATCATGCTGACTGTTGTGGACTTGCCTGCGCCGTTGTGACCAAGCAAAACAGAGATGCCACCCTCTGGGATGTCCAAGTACAGGTTGTTGACTGCGAGAAAGGAGTGACCAGCGCGTTTAAACTCCCGGCGCAACCCTATTATCCGAACTGCACATGTTTGTGCATCAGGCATGTCCTCAAATAGACCGTTCGTAGCACGTCCATCAGGACCTCCTTCCACCCACGTCGACTTCCTGCCAAAGATATACTTGAGTGGATCTAAAATGAAGAAGAGCGGGTGCTTTGTGGTACCCCATTCACGGGGGAGCACCTCTTCCAGGTAAGCCATCAGCAACAAGTAGAGGAATAAATCCGCCAACATGATCAGAAGCACCGCCCTCATGTTGGGGGCATCAAGGAGACTGCGCACTTCAGAGGAACCCAAACCAGCACCCGCCTCATATTGAAACAAAAGTTGCAGTGCGCTGGATAAGGCGGTTGGCGACAGAAAAACAAGTCCAATGCGAAGTTGCTCAGATGCCGTATTCAAAACAAATGTTGTCGACGATGCGGCAACGTAGAGAAGTGGTGCCACAATTGATGTCATCCGTGAGTTACTGAAGAACGTTGAGACAAGACCAGCAAATGCCACCGCCGTCATGGAGAAGAGGAACAGAATAAGAAACACCAGAAAGAATTCAGTCTTCCAAACATACGTCCGCAGCAGAACGGCACCAAGGAGCGAAGTGATAAACATGATGGCCGCTGAAACAAGAAGCCATGAGATATTCATAGAAAGAGCACTTACACCCATGATCTGCATCGCTTCTCGGATGCGTAACTCCTTCTCAAGCACTCGGCGCTGTGCGATTTGTGAGACGGGATACAAGTACGCGAGAACAATCATGAAGGCAATCAACAACCCTGTCTGACGCAGCATCACTTGTGTTTCATAGGGAAAGCTACCCATGGAGACAACATACAGCGTGAAGTTCAGCTTATCGGGAGGGACACCCATGACGTGCTTAAAGTAGTAATCATATACTGTCTTCTGCAAGGTCAAAAATCCAGATACAATATACAACTCATCTGTGCTTTCCACAATTCCACCAGGGTAATTGCTGTTGATGATCTTATCAAATGGTGGAAATGCATTTCGGTACATTCGAATATCAACATCGAAAGCTTCGCGTGTCATATTCCTTATCAGTATGATAGCAAAGACGTCATCGTTGACCATCTTGTCATTTAGCTCTGAGATGTCGTCAAATGTGCCCCCGTACGCATACTTGAAGAGATTCGAGGTCGAGTGGAAGTAATCCAAAAGCAACGGGGAAACATTAGCGGAAGGGCCAATGAAGATACTTCCAGTGATCTTCAGAGCGGCAAAGCGACTATATGATGAAAAACCTGCCACGATAAGTGTTTCCGAACTTGAGCTGCGACGTTTTAACTTCTTGGCAGCACTCCAGTGATTCAGCAACACCTTGTCCAGCGGAGGAATCATGTTGAGAGCCCCGAAAGAAAACTCCACAAAATCTATAAACGGAAACCATCGACCCTCAGTGCAAAGCCCCTTGACAGGGATGTGCGTCTCATCGCCCTCGCAGTCCACGAAAAAATCGACCTCAGTGCACGGAGGCAATCCATCAATAACATTTGGGCTCCCATCAACACCAGTCAACGTGCTGTCGTAGCAGTAATCCATACTGTACACAGGTGGAAGTGCGTTTGATGATATGTTTCCGTAATCGACAAAATTCATCTCACCCGCAGTTTCGTTGCCGAAGAAGAGATGTAATAATGCGGTGCATGCAATGCAGACGAGTGGCACCAATATTTCGAGCAGAAGAGTGCTCCAGAGCCGGGTTCGCTCCGTCACATCGCGGTGAAGGACCGCCAACAGCTGAGAAAAAAGGGGCACATTCCTGCGCGGCTGGCCCGTGTTGCTCTTCATGGAGGTTGATGCATCACATCGCAGAAAAGAACCACCAGCGAATTCCGTGGACGTTGCCTCCCAGGAGCTGCTAGATGTGTCATGCCAGTCCGCCAACATGTGAAAGAAATTCAACACCCTCTTTATTTTTGTTTCTGTACAGGAAAGATATAGAGGTTGCCCTTTCTACTAAAGAAAGCAACAAGAATGGGAAAAAAGGTAGAAAAAACAAAAAAAAACATTTTCTCCGTTTTGACACAGTAGCGTCTGTGTGAACGTATGAATGTATGTTTGTATTGTAATGTAATGTCATGTGTGTGTTGAACACAAACCATCAATAATACGGTGGCGGCGTGCTGCCGCTCCCTCCTCTTGGCGCTGTTGCGCTTCTGCCCCCACGTGTCACGTGCATGCCTGTTGAAGCTGGTGAGGGCTGCTGCTGATGGTGGTGTTCATAGTGGCCTGATTCTCTCTCTTGCATTACGGTGCTAGCGCCAAACCGCATGCCATTGCCCTGCCGCTGGACCGCCTCCACGGCATCGAGCTCTGCTACATCTTCGGGTGTGCCAACATCTAACCGCGTGCCATGGCGGTTTAACATTCGACCAATTACGCCCGCTTTGCAGCGATGGGGAGTAAAAAAACAAACAAACAACTATGCGGTGTTTTAGTGGAACACGCACGCACACGCGTGAGAGAAAATAATTAGGCGCGCCACATTTTTTTTTTTGCAGAAAAAAATGGGAAACGAAAAGCTTCTTCTTGCATATGCCAAGCAACAGCAGGAGCAGTCACACCGTCATCACATTGATGTCACAGACGGCCACACCAATGACAAGAAGAAACACACACACAAAGACGCATTTCACTTATCGTCTCTCATTGCCCCCATCCCTTTTCTTTCGTTCTTCTTTTCACGTCTCCTATTCCCTTCTCCTCTCTTTCACCCCACAAATGACGCGCCACACCCCTAGAACTCAGGAACAAAGTCACCGCTGCCACCGGCAACTACGTGTGGTTTCGTTGAAATTAAGCCTTCCTGCTCCCCTGCCTTTGACGCAGTGGGGACATGGTGCGACTTACCACCCTTTCTTTGGTCACGGTGCAGATCATTCGTGATGGATTGGTGGAGGATTCGCGCTGGCGGCATTCTCCCTGAAGTTAGCAACGCCTGCTGTTTCTGTCCCTGCTGCTGTTGCAGGTAAATCTGCTGAAAGTCTTCCTTGGATGAGAGTTCCGTGTGGATGGGCTGTAGCGCCAAGAAGCGCGATTGCAGAGTCTCCCCGGGGTGCCGGTACGTCTCCGCAACAAAGCGGGTGTGTTCGCCATAGTGAAACACATATCCCTCCTCGCGTGCAAGCAGACGTGGCGGCCCATTAGACTTCGTCATCGGCGTCTGCCAGGCGACCCGCACGTTGGGATTAGTATCAAGTGCCAACGGCTTCGACTTACGCATGTATGTCAGCGGTGCTTCTTCCACTGCATGACTCCTCTTGCTCAAGAGCCCAATCCACGCAGCGGCACGCGCGACGTATTGTGGGCGATCCTTCGCCATCAAATCCCTTGCGTTTCTAAAACGCGCCCACCGCAAGACGCTCGCTACGTCAATGTCGCCAAAATGCTGGTGTAACCACGCCATGGCGTCTTCCGGTGCGGACCCACTAGGGGCAGTCAGTGGGCTATGGGATGACCACGGCGTTACTACTGCCCCATCACCACCGCGACTACCACTGCTTTGGAGTACCTCAACATGGTGTTGGTACAACTCCAGAGCCACCTCCGGTGCAACAGCTGCAGCGTCTTTCATGAGCGATGTGGCGTGCAACATGTCATCTTTTAGCGCTACCACTTTGCCAGCCGCGATCGCCTCCCGCATAAGAAGACCGACACGCACATGCACGTCACAGCGCAGGAGGTCCTCCTCAGCGAGGTAGCTGTACACTACCGAAGCCTCCTCAGCGTTGTTGTGATCAAGTAGATACTCCAACGCCAGCAGAGCGATCCGGTAACACCAGATGCGGTCTATTTCAGCACGCACCACAACGTTTTCGTAGTACCGACCTCGCATCACATTGTAAACCCACATAACACGTACACGGTGCTCTGCACGAATAGCACACCGCATCAAGTTGTGCAGTACTTCTCCATCACGCGCCACATAAAACAGTTTTGTATTACCATCCTCAAATATGGCAATTGCATCAGCGATGTAGCCCGCAGGTATACAGCACGCCGTCAAAGCACGGTATACTTCCACTGGTGGAATCGTCGTGACGCGACGGTACTCTTCGCACGCCGCCTTGAGATCCCCGCGCCGCGCCAGCCGCACAATCTTGCGCATCAATGGCACCTCATGTATTGCATTCGAAGGCACGGTACCATCGCGATTGAGCTTCGTTGATCGCCGAAAGTAATGGTCCTCCTGAAAGAACGGACCTCGTCTCAGCCAGCGGTAAATGCGACCACGACAGTCAAGCGTTGCGGCATTCAACCCGACACGATTCGGGTCGTCGACGGTGATATTTTCGTGGTCCACTACTGCCGCTTTTCCAAGGCGGCCAATGTGAGGATCGTATGAGTGCAGCATGTCATGCGTGATGCGGTGCCCGTTTCGAGCACTCATCAGGGATACAGGCGTCACCAACGCCTTGGGCCCAATGTTAATATCTGGCATATACTTCTCCAGCTCATGTTTGGGTATCATCGTCACAGTGTGGTCCTCCAAAACACGCGTCTGCTCCGTGTAGTAGCCGCTGTTGTAATTGCCGGGCCCACTACGGTATCGACCTCGGCTCCAGAGCCGTGCGAGGTCGGATGCGGTGAGATTCTCGCGGCCAAAGCGGCTGGGCTGCCACGGCACCCGCGCACGTGGGATGTAGCGCAAGATGGGTGTGGCAGCATCATGACCAATGCCGCGACCTTTGCTGAATACGCCACTCACTGACATGTATTTGTCGACGAAAACAGGTCTGCAGGAAGGGAGTAATAAAACACAAAACTAAACGAAAAGAAAAAGAAAAACCAATATGAGAATCAAGCAACCATGCAGGAGGTAAAACGGCAAGAAGAAACGCACAGATACGAGCACACATACATGCTTCTACTAGTCCTTAACGACTATTCCATTTCTACTGATTTTGCTTAAAGTACACAAATACGAGGAGAGAAACAAATGCAGCACACGTTTGTATAAGATTCATAAATAAATAAAAATATATATATATATATCACGGTGGCGTTCTCCCGAGAGTGCCAGTTATAGGTGTTGACACTGCAGTTCCACCCGTACCAGCACTGCGGCCGCGCCAGCGGTGTGAGGATAAACTAGTGTTGGCGAGTCCTTGCGCCAAGGCTGTTTGCGCCGCCTTTCGCTCCGCCTCCTTTTTCTTTACTTCCTTTGTCAATGCTTCCACACTCTCCATAAGCTTTAGGTTGTTTTGGAACAGTTGCTGCCGCTCCTCTTCACATGTGCGCAGGCGCTGTTCCATCATCTCTGCCTCTGCCTCAAGGGTGCTGATCGCACTAGTGATGCTGTTAATGAGTTCCTCCTTCTCTACCAATGACAGCTTCATTGCGACATGTGACTCTGATTCCTCCTGCAGCGCCTTCACTGTATTATGCACCCGATCCTCCAACACTGCCTTCGCCTCCTCCTGCCTCACCAATGCATCGTTAGCAAAAGCCAATTGCGCTGTCAGAGATGCGACATTATCTTTCAGGTCGTGTACAGTCTTTTGTAGTCCTTCAGTATCAGCAAGCTTCTCCTGCAGCATTACACAACGGCTATGTAGCTCTTCCACCTGCTCCTCAAAGGATCGTGTCGCTTGGAGGCCGTAGCGGCGTGCAGTCTCGCTAACGGGGTCACGGCCAAGTGCGTCGAGTTGCTGGCGGAGAAGCGCCTCACGCTCCATCCAGTCCCGTTTCTCAACGAGCAAAGAGGCGTTAGAGCGCCGCAGCAACACCAACTCTTCGTGCTGTGCACTTGTTTCAGCCATCATTGTTGTTTCACTAGGCATTTCCACCGTTGTGGTTGATGTCACAGATTTCGTTTCGACTAATCGCGCGAGAGCCGACTCCTGCATTCGAAGCTCCGCGTCCTGGCGAGCCTGCTCGGCCGAGTGTATCTTCATCCGCGCAGCCGCCAGTTCGCGGTGAGCGAGATCAAGATTCAGTTGCAAAGCGGCTATCGTCTCTACAAGCTGTTCCTTCTCCTGATGCAGCGAGTGAATGAGGTTGCAGTTCTCCTCCAGTGCACGATCACCGGGGAATATAGTCAGCAAAAGGTCTTGCGTGCAATGCTGTTCCAACAGCGCAAGTTCCACGCGGCGCAGCTGTTCCTGCAACTCTTGCACGCTTTTGCCCCTGTCTGCTATCTCGCTACGCTGCCGCGTCATTTCCTCCTCAAACTGACGGATGCTCGCCTGCTGTTCCTCGTGGCGCAGCTCAAGGAGATGATTCTGGTTCACCTGCTGTGAAATGAGGCGGTCCTTTTGTGCGAGTTCCGCCGCCACCGCTGCGGCATCGGCAACACGCCGCCGATCATGCTCAGCCTCCTTCTTCCTCCAGACATCAAGCTCATCAAGCTGCTGCATATTCTCCTCGCGCGCGTGACGAAGCTGCGCCTCAAGGTCTGAGATGAACGCTTTCGAGGTGTCGAGTGCGTCAACAGTTGCCTCGTACTCCTCGCGTGTCATCATGGATTCCATGCGATGGAGCGCCTCATCACGGGAGCGCACTGCGTCCACCATTTTCTCTTCTACCCGCCACATACGGTCCAGGAGAACGGTGTGCTGCTTTCGTTCCTCGTGGTGTGCAACGAGCAGTTTTTCGTGCTGTGCATGCGCCTCGTCAAGCTGAGAGCGCAGACGCTGCACAATATTCTGCTCATCATCATCATCATCGTCCATCTCATCACCATCATTAAGGACATCGTCTTCAACTTCACCTTCTTCGTTTTCTTCTTCCGGCTTCTGCTCTTCTTGCTGCTGCTGTGTTGCTCCTTTCGGTCTTAATGAGGCAGCTGCTGCTGAAACAGCCTTTTGTACCATCCGATGTCGCCGTGTAGCCAACTGGAGGACTCGCTGGATGGTTTGCTCCTTCAGTGAGGCCGTCCGCAACAGACTTGCAATGCTGTGCAGAAGCTGTACCTCATCTGTGCTGCCTTCGTCTTTCGCAGTACTCAGAGAGATGACCCCCGTGTGTCCCTCCCCGCAGTGCTTACCCTGTGGAAGATCGGCAATGGCTACCTTGAGCTCCGTGACAGAGTTCTGCAGCACACGTTGTGCTTCCCGCCAGCACTCTCGTATTATATCCACCCCACCTGACTGCTGCGAGGTGGCGAGGGCGATGGCCTGATCAGCTACACAAATGCCCTGTTGCGTGCACATGCGCACAAGGGATGAGATGAGGGCGTCCTTCATGACAGTTGAAACCTCATCACTCCCTTTCATGCTTCTACTCGATTCCTGTCCAAGCTCTATGATGCGAAGAAGCGATTCCGAAAGATTTTCGTCCGCGAGGGTTAACTGTGCCTTGTGTTTCTGAAGTATTGCGTCAATATGTTCCTCAACATGCCTCTCTAGCTGCATGTAGCGGGCTTCTGTTTCAATAAGAAGTAGACGTCTTTTTCCTTTCTCATCCACTTCGTGCATATGCATCCCCGAGTCAGGGGTGTGGCTCAAAACATCTCCCAGATCAAGCGCATCACCCCGAGCTGCACCTTCCGCATCACTTGACTCCCGTTCATGCTGCGATTGCCTCCCATCGGAGTCCGCTTCCATCCTTCGACGCTTTGAGCTGCTTTGATGATGCGGCTGCGCGGCTTCCGTGTCGGAAGTCGCACGACTTTTCAGTTCTTCTTTATTTGGTTCCTCTGTGGCATTGGCACGCTGCGTAGCCTTGTACAGTTGCTGCAACAGCTCCTGGTTGCGCTGAACAAGTTCAGCGACAGAATTGACAGAAAAACGGTCCAAATTTTCATCTTCACAAAGAATATCAAGGAACTGCTTATTTTCCATTGCATCTTCACTCATGACCAGTGTCGTTGCAGTGGAGCCCAACAAACTCCTTCCTTCTCGTCTAGCGGTACCACCACCACCACTACTACTATTATTGTTGCTGCTTCCACAGAGGCTATCGGATGCGGTGAGAGGGGCGGGGCCGAGAGTTCTGTAATTTGGCGGTCTCCCAAGCGCAACACCACTGAGCTGATCGGACGCAGGCAAAAGAGGGACACGCGAGGCTTCCGTCTCAATGGGCGGTGAGCCCATGTTGCGCAGCATCAACGTGCGGCGCGGGCGGTGTGATGACTGTGCGAACACTCCAAGTCCCGTTCGCACTCCACATTCAATTTCAAGCGGCGTGTCCGACTGCAGTGTCACATCCAACAAGCCACAGAGGCTATCTGACGCTCCTGTCGCTCCATGTGCAGACACAGCGCTACGCCGCTCGAGTAGCCCTTGAGCAGCAGCTGCCACACGACCTCTCTTCGCATAGCGGCTACCCCGCCACGAGGGCTCCTCGCCTTCAAGAATAACTTCCGAGCTCGACACCGAATGCTCCACAACCTTTCCATTGTCTTCTTCATGCATTTTCTGTTGCAGCCGATCTAATACACGGCGCTGTCGCTCTACGCGCACCAGAAGGGATGCCACCTGCTGTGAAAGAACTCCGTTTCGAAATAACAGGTGCTCACAATCCTCTCGCACACACTTATCTTCAGCCTCTAACTTCTCCATCGACATGCGCAACTCCGCCTGCGCTGCATTCAGCTCCTCGATACGGTCCTCCGCTTCTCGCAGGCGCTCAGCAGCTGAGAGTTGAGTTGCCGCAAGGGCTGCCTGCTGCTCGAGTTCTCGAATCGCCGTTTTCCACAAGTCTCCATGCCGCAACTCAGCCTCGTCACAAGCAGAGACGAAGCCCAGATCATCATCATCATGGTGGCTACGCGCCGGATGAAAGACCCTATTGGTTGTACTGGATGCAATTGTGACATCCCCTTGCTCTGTCGGTGGTGCCTGTAGCAGTGTCTCTGAACTTTGGAAGGTGTGATAGTCGGTTGTATCCGATACCACCGCCAGAGCTCCTTCACCCTCACCCTCCACCTGCTGCTCGTGGGGGTGGTCCTGAGGCGTGGTTGAAGAGCCCAAGGCTAGCTCCATTTCAGCCTCCAGCCGCTGCAGCTCCAGCCTCATGGCACAACACTCCTGCTCCAGGGAATTTCGCTGCTCAAAAAGCTGCAGGTGCTCCCCTATCGGCACCGTGGAAGTGCGAAGCAGGTTAATTTCCTGCCGATACGCGACATTTTCCCTTACCACTTTCGCCAGCATTGCTGTCAACTCCTTCAACTGTGCAACTGCCTGGGCTTGCTGTTGTTGGCGCAACTTGAGAGTCCCACGACTTTGAATCAATTCTGCGAAGAGAGCAGATTGGGCCATGTCACTCTCGGCTCGAAGAGACCCGTCTGTGCAGCGACTGCCGCTCTGAGCAGTGAAGAAGGCGTCAGATGGGACTTCCTCCGGGTGAGGCACACATGGCTGGCCGCTTCCGGTATTACGCGGCTCACCCTCCACAACCTCATGAGAGCTGGTACCTGTCTCCACGACAAATGAGTGCTGTTCAGCCGAGGAGAAACTTGGAATTGAGGTCGGCAACATCATCGATTGTGAAATTCTAGTGGTGTTTCTAACTGCTTGTCCGCCAAGCATCTCAATGACCCCTGCGGCATTAAAGAGCTGCTCTTGCAATTCTGTGATTTGGGCGTTCAGCTGCTCCACCATGCGGGCATGCGACTGCGTGAGTTCTTGTACCGCAGTTGCTGCAACAGTTGAAGACTCCACAATGGCCTGACCGAGAATTTTAGCACGCACCTGACTGTGGTACTCCTGCAGCGCTGCGTGCACCGTGGGGGCATCGCTCCATGCAGACTGAGTCACCGCTTTTGGCTCCTCCGCTTCCGCACTCATTTCCTTCCCTCCTACCCACCACGCGGCGTCGCCACGATGCAAGTATTACCAGTGCCAACCCCCCGTCCCTCTTTCTCTCACACACACAAAGATATATATATATATATATCGTCTTTGTCCCACCTCTCTCTCTCTCTCTTTCTTTTAAAAAAAATGCGTGTATATATTATCAGTTTTTATTTACGACCTTTCCTCCCACCTGTCAATAACACGCGCGAGAAGACCTGAGAACGAAGAGTAGAAGGGAAGAAAAGTGTGCGCGTGTGAAAGAATTTGGCCAAGCAAAACGTGTCAAGACACCCACCCACCCACAGACATGCAGAGAGAAAAAAAAGAGTATACAGAGAGAGATCCACCGGTCTCACAGCATATAAATAACTTTAACAGTTTAAAGCGGTGCACTTCCCTCCATGTACACCCTCTTTTTGCTCTCCTACCCCCCTTCGTTGAGTTTCCCCTATTCCCCAAGGCTCCATGCACATCCGCCCCCCTCATGTTCCTATTTCCCCACGTCATTGCTCGAGGAAGTACATGAAACAATAGTGCTGCTTGCAGAGGAAGTACGAAACCTGTAGCTTGAGGATTTGTCCCAGAAGCGGAATAGAGTTGATGCGCCCAACTACAAAATAGTCATACAGGAACTTCTGCAGTACAGCTGGAAAGAAAGGGTCGTGTAGGAAGGAATAAGCCATGTTGCGCAGCGCGTGTTGCATACGAAGACTGTCACGGGAAAGAAAGGGGCCTTGGGCCATCACGGTACCCACTGGGGTAGATGGCGAAGGTAATGGCGGCATCACTTGAGCGGAGCTGCTGCATTCCTCAGCACGAAAGGGAATTTCACCGTCGCTCACGATCCTGCCGCTTTTCTGATGCTCATTGCTAGACTCCCCAGTGATGTACACAATAGGCACGCGGTGACGTCGGATGTAGCGAGAAAGCATCACGAGAAATCCGTCGAGAGTAAAGAATGAGAGCCAAACCGACCAGTTTGACATGAGTGAACCAGACGGACCATCCCTCAGCGTGGCACGCAAGATAGAGAGGCCATCGCTTTCCTCTGCATCGGTGCTAGTTGACGCCTCGTTCAAATTTCTACCCATCCCACTACGGCTACTTGGCAGGCACGGCATACAGGCAATGGCTGATGCGCCGTGGGGAAATACACGCCTGGCGCAGTACAGCAACAGAAGCGGACGCAACACCAGGATGAGATCGACCACAAGAGCAAGCAAATCCAGCGCGGTGCAACGCAAAGAATTCTTTAGATGCCCACCTTTATGACTCTGATCCTCGATAAAATCCGTTGGAGTGTGAGGGTTATCGCTGATATTGTGGGACATCCGGTATCCCGCAACACGGGGGATCACAAGCGGGGTGCTCACAAGCCTCGAAGACTCGAACTTCGGAAGCTGAGGAGATCCACGCCTAAGCACCAAGTCTATTAATTTCTTTGCCAAATCGGAGATCCACTGTGAGCTGTGGGACGGTAGAGTGATCAGTTGTTGCAGCGCCGTTCGCAGCCGTTCGCACACCGACGCCCATATCCACGGTACGATGAACAGCTGTCTGTGTACAAGCAGTTTGAGAAAACACTTGACGGATTGAAGCACTAACAAAACATTCCATGCCACCATGTGACCGCAGTAGTGGCGCAGCATTAACTCCAGCAGACATTCGAGTTCAATTATTGTCTTCCCCACAATATTGATCTTTTCTGCAAAACTCACAGGCCTCTGGCCTGTTGCAATAATGGTGGTGTTGGAAAGGGCGTGAAGCCTGATCACCGTCCATGCAAGTTCCTTTGTGATGAGGTTTCTCGGATCGGAAAGAATCATTGCAAACATGTGCGTAAAGCGTTCAAGACTGACGGCGGCATCCGCGTTCTCACGAACCCAGGTGAGATACCACCAAAGTAGACCCCGTGCCATTCTGCACCGCCACTTGCTGTTCACCGCTTTTCCTCCTTCCCACCGAAAGCAAAAAAAAAAAAAAAATCTGAAAGATCCTGCCTTTAAGGACTAGGATGTGCGACACCACCACCAGCTGCAGAAGGGGTAATGAAAGGAGAAAAAAGAAGGAGATGGGGGAGAGTGCGTGTGGTGGTGTGTGGAGGGGTTTAGTGTGGAAGAACGAGCCCCTCCCACAAAAAAACAACAACAACAACAACAACATGGCAGTAGTAATAGGAGTCTCTCCCAGAGAGACAGGGACGGATCACAGCACTGTAATTTGTATGCATGCTAGCTGACATTGAAGCAGTCGGTGCATCACGAGAGGTGCTTCTTCGCACCCCTTCCACCCTCCCACAGCTTGTGGTGCACAATTCAGCCCTCTTCACACATGCCGGTCCGCCGGATGGTGTGCACCGACGCTGTTGTTATGGCAAACCCGAGTGCCAACGTCATCACAGCGGCAGCCAGGAGCAGGCCATACTCCCGCGGCGGAAACAAACGCTGCGTGAAATGTGATGGGTCAATGAAGGGTGTGATGCCAATCCACAGAAAGTAATACGCATAGAGAAGAGTGGTGAAAGTCAAGAGCACCTGGGCAATGGTCCTGTCGTATAGCATCACAAGGCAGCAGTAACGGCTGCTACGTGCAAGTCGTGAAGCAGGCAAACACCACACAGGTGCATATATATATATATATATATATATATATATATAGAGAGAGAGAGAGAAACGACCAACGTCCAATACAAATAGGAAGAAAAGCTGCAAAAACAACAACAACAGGCAAATGGGGAAAGTACAGGGGCATATATAAAGACACACAAAGCGAGAAAAAGAGACATCCACTTTATTGTCACAATAGTAGCTTACTTCCACAACACCTACATGGGCAGGGTAATTTACTAAACCAGTGACACATTTTTCTTTTTTTTCTTACTGTTAGTCCAGCTTGCTTTCACACACAGACACGAAGCTACTGCTGTCATTTTATCACTCACTCCCTCACCTGCACCCGCTACCTGGCGGCGAGGATTTACCCGAGAGCTCATGCATCCTGACTGGGGAGTGGTGGAAGACGTTCGAGGAATTCGTAACGCTTCCCATCTTTTCCCTTCAGCTTCAGCTTCGCCAACACAACATCGTATGCTTGCCGCGCAGCATGCACGTAGGCACCATCATCCATGAGATTCTGGAAGAGCGTCGGTACCGGCACAACAGCGCATGATATTTCACCGGAGCCAGTCGATTCAAAACGATGCTGCCGCTTCTGCTGGCGTCGTCGGTATCCCTCCACGGCGTACGGGTGGGCTTTGCTTGTCTCACTCTCTTCTACGCCCTCTTCTCCCTCGACGGCGACTGTGCTGCGCAGTGCCTCCCGCCGCTCGCAAAGGACAAACGAGGCGAAGAAGATTATTTGAGTGTAATCCAACCCAACAATCCCATCGGAAACCTGAGAGGCGGTGGAGGTGCGCCGTACAAAGGAGTGCTCCACAAACTCATGCAGCTCCTTCGCAGTCATATCGCAATGATTGACGGTGAAGTGCACTACAACGGAGAGACCGTCGTTCGGTGCATGCTCGGAGGCGGCACTAACCTGCTGCACATGCACCACCACACCGGGTCGCACATAACACAAGGCGAAGACAAGCGGGGGAAACGTCCATAATGGATCACTTTCCATCCCCGCTATCCCATGTTCCTGACATCCCAACGCACGCAACGCTTCCCACGATATCAGTGGCGCCTTCGCGGCTATAACAACCCGGGAAAACCGAGCTACCGTTGCCTCCTCTTCCACAGCAACAGAAGCAGGAGATGGAATCGTCCCTGTAAAGCGGTTGGCCAGCACACGAGGCACCACCACCACCTTTGCCTTGACGTGCTGACGGTTACTCATTTCCACCGACGGTGAGGAGACACCAATCGCCACCCGATGAACACTGCGCTGCAGCACAAAGGTACCATCCCAGACGGCGGAGATGCGGCACATATTTTGTGGTATCTCAGCAGTGCCGTAGATCGGCTGCAAAAAAGGTGTTGAGCCAGAAAAAGCCCCGACAGACATAAGTACCTGCCGCACCAACTCGACAGAGCGCACAAGACCGTCCTTTGGAGGAGTATCCAGCTGCTGCAAGAGGGTTATCGTGTCGAGCGCGGCCCCAGTGACCCCATATTTGCGCGTCATCATTTCGCTTAGCGTCTCAGTGGGGTAGTTACTCGCCTCTTGGGCAAAAAGGCGCCCTGCCTTTTCGGCAGCATCGCGTGCTTGCACCACTGCCGCCTGGGACTGGGGGTCATCTCCAATGTCAGCCGTGTGGGCATGCAACTGCTCTGCCAGCGTCGCTTCCACATCCTTCACAAACTTCATCAGCCGACGCTTTTGCATGAGGTCCACGTGGCTAGCGGAAAAAACTTGCGCACGTGAGAGAGGAATGCTTTGCAGCTGAAACTTGTTGTCTCCTGAAGGGTACATAAAGAGAAAGCCGCTGAAGCATTGAAATTCAATATGACGCGCCATGTCAGATGCCACAAGCTGCTCTACGACGTCTCCCTTCGAGAGGTAGTGCACAGGGATAAGGTCGAACAAAAACCGACGCCGAACGCGCACATCAAGCTCATCCATACGGTCCACTGAGATTACAGCTACATCTTTTATCTCCTCCCTTCCTTCCCCTGAAATGTCGCCCCCGCAGTCATTAACTTCACCAAGAAGACCCTCATTTAATGCAATGTACTCCCGCATTTGTTCTACTGTCAGCGTTCTGAAGGCACCACCATAATCCCCTTGTCCGTCGCAATGCAGCACCCGGATTCCGCTTCGTGCTAGCGCTGCAGACAACATTGACTCCACTATACCTGTCCCTTGGATAACGACATCGTAGGAGTTAAAACCACTTTCAAGCGGGGCACCTGCGCCATCAAAGTGATGTACCAACTTGTACACCTTCACCGGGCGTCGTATCTCCTCTGGGCCTGGATCATCTGGAAACATCAAGGGATAGTTTTCCTCATCCACCTGTTCGAAGCGCAGACCACGGGCAACACATTTATCAAAAAACTCTAAATCCTCTACCTGCTTGTGTGCCCGGTGGTGTGAGAAAACACAGTACGCGGCGGCTTGTGGGCTGCGCTGCAGCAACCGCGAAACGGTGTCAGCAAGGTCATCGTTGCAAATGTGATTAAAAAGAATGTCAGAGAGCAACACAATTTCGTAACCGCAGCCACCAGTGTGCGACAGCGCCAGACGGATATGTTCGTCATTACCCCACAAGAGAGGCTGCACCACACATTGTGTGCAGAGCGCTCTCTCCCGCTCTTCCGCCGACAGCTCAACAACTTTCCCATCCTCGTGCTGGGACCCCAGCTGCGCCGCCTTTATCCGAACTGCCTCTTGCAGAAGGAATTTCGCAGCATCAGCGTCAAGCATGTCTGGGGTGCAGTTTGCCCGAACGTTCATCCTGAGAATCTCCAACAGGTCCTCATCGGGGTAATCAGTCACCACCACACAGCGCGCACCGTTGAGGAAGGCCGTCAGCGACGGCACACCAAGTCCAGCTCCAAGCTCCAGAACCGTCTTGCCACGTACATCAATCATGTGGCTGTCCATGCGCTTTACAAGGTACTTCGCCGCATTCCACAGCTTGTGACCCCACAGACTGTGGCGCTTGTTTCGGAAGTGCACACGTAGCGGTAGAAATTGACCAGAAGCGGTGCGGTCCTCAACTACCGCTCCTTCTTTGGCAGTAGTAGCGTGACTGAATCGATGGAGAAGAGGTGTGAACCCTGCATTGGTAGTACCCTCCTGACGCAGCTGCAGGCGATCCACGAGCAACTCCTCGATGGGGTACACAACTGCAACATCCTCAGCTTGTACACCGAACAAATCACCCAATCCATGTTCATCATCCAGCGACATAATTTTTTTTTTCCCCTTTCGTGACGCTTCCCGTGTGTTCACTTTCACTACTGCCACCTAAGATCTCTTTGGCTCGATTTCACCTCCCCTTCCTCACCCTCTCCCCTTCGTCGTTTTCGAATGTTTCTTTGCTCTCAGTCCGTCTGGTGACAAAATAGAGAAAGGGATTTGTCACGGCTGTCACCCACACGAAGACGCACTCCACCAGACGACAATGAGCAGAGACGCACAATAATAATAAGCAGCCACAACAGCGAGAATAACAGAAGGAACAGAACAAAACAACTCCCTGCCCTTTGTTCAAACAAATGTGATCATAGGCCAAGCAAGAGTGTCTCGAGGAGAACAACACCACCGAGGGCAGCACACTGCTGCTGTAGCGGGTGCACATCCGAAGATGCAGCGCGTGCTGGGGACTGGGTCGCGGTGAGGCCCATCCGCCGACTGTAGACGTGGTCGAGAAAATTCGTTGCTTCCGCGCGCAGCAACTTCCACTGATGTTGTACCTGTTTGCTGTCAACATTTACACTTTTCTCCATGCACATCGCTGACGATGACGACGATAGTGATGGAAGAACGATAAATTGCGGTGCTGTATGGTCTCCCTGTTTTTTCCTTCTTCCTCTTCTTCGCTGCCAGTACATACTCCCGTTTCCATTTGTGTTGTGTACGTTATCCCGCTCTTCACGACACCGCTTCTCCACCTGCAGCGTTTTCCACCAGGCGGGGTGTGGTGGCGGCGCACAGAGAGGACACCGGGAAAGATGTAGTGCACACACGCGTTGCAGTATCCCCTTCAACACGAAACAAACATCCCCAGCTTCACCTTTCGGAATGGAGGATGAATCCCACTCCTTCACCCGAGAAAGCACCTTGTTGGAAAAAGACCCATCGGCCCTCACCGATGCCGTTGCAACTGCCGTCGTCATCGCCATAGAGCCACCACTAATAGTGCTATTGCACCCAGGTGGGTCCCCTCGCAGGGTGTGCAACTGCAGTGGCGTGTCCCATGCAAACGACGTCGTCGAGACGGTTGGGGAATGCAGCGAGTCACCCCCCTCCTCTTCTCCGTTGCTGTTTTTTTCGCCATCCTCTGAGACATAAGGGTGGCACGGCAACACCAACCGCCCAACCGCTGGAGGAGCACCGCCTTTCTCGATCACTACTGCCGTGCTGAGAGCCGATGAAGACGACAACGATGGTGACGGTGCGAGACATGTTTCTCTCCCTGAGCGGTTATGATGGGTAATGGGCGGCCATGCCTCTGCCCCCTGCATCGACGTCCACGGAGACTTCGACGGCAGTGAGGGCCGAACGGCACTGTCCATTCCTCTATAGCAGTGGATTCTCGATCCCTACACCTAGTAGCAGTAGAACTAGCGTAGTAGCGGTAGTCGCAGGAGGTAAAAACCGAAGGAAACAACCACCATCACCATTAACATCCTCTGCCAAGAGAGAAGAGACACTACAGTACAGCATACACTGAGGTACATAAATAGAGACATAAAATGACATGACATTAGTTGCCCAACTGAAAAGCAAACCTGGATCAAATACACATGAGCCAAACACGATACACCTCTCTCGTTTGTCATAAGACATCATTTTCGTGATTCATTTCCGGGGATTCAGGCGGTGTGCTGCCTGACATGAGGCCTCGAGGATCATCCACCTTCTCTCTGTGGCGTCCCGTGGATGTTAGAAAAGGAGGCTGTTGTGCCCATGCTGCTGACCCATACGCCACCCCTGCCGGAGCTGAAGACGAAGATGTGATGGCCTGCAGTTTTGCTTCCCACCACTGCACCTTATTCATTGTAACGGGTGCCTGCGCTGACTGTGGAAGCTGAGGTTGGGACGATATCGCTTCGTACCTTTCAACTGATGCCGTCTGTCTTGCATCGCTACACAGATCTTGCCTTTGCTGTGCTGTAGGAGAGGTTGTGGCAAAGGAACCGCATCCGACATTGTCACGTTTCAGCCTGTCGACCTGTAGTAACAACTGCCGCTTTTCCCACTCCATTGCCTCTCTTGAGTCGCGCAACAGCTGTCGGTCCCTCTGCAGCTGCTCTAACTGGCCTTGCAGCTCCTCCACTTGTTTTCGAAGGTAGAGACGATCAACGTCGCACTGCCGTGACTCATCTTTCAACCCCTGCATGTGGTGCTCGAGTTCATGCAATTGTGACTTTACCTCATCACGCTCTTCCTGCAGCGTCTTGGATGCACGCTTCACCCGATGTAGTTCTTCTTGAAACGTGTAGCACTGCGTCTGTTCGCGGCGCAGCTCTTCTTGCAGCGACCGAAGCTTACGCTCACCACTCGAAGAAGCATCATCACGCTCACGAAAGGCCCGTCGCAGCGCCTGCAATGCCTCTTCTAGTGCCATATTATCGTGCAATAGCTTGTCCATACGCCCAGTGCGCTCCTCCGCGAGCGCAGCAGCCTCCTCCATGATGCCTGCTGAATCATCCATAGACGCCTGCAGATGATCTGCACGTTTCCGTTCCGCGCACATTGATTCATTGGCAGCCCGCAGCTGCTCCTCTAGGGCAGAAACCGCAGCATGCTTCTCGCGGCAGACACTTTGGAGAGTCGCCAACTCCGCCAGTGTGTCACGGCATGCGCGACACAACTCCGCGTAGGCGCGACCCGCAACGAGGACATCGTCCCTTCCAGCCTGCAGCGCCTTCTGCATACCTTGCAGCAGTTGTGCAACTACTCGCAAGGTGACTTCTAACAAAATAGTGTCACCATCATTGGCATCATCATCTTTACCTCCATCACCCTGCTGCTTCTGTTGCACAGGGACCGGGAGTGTTGCATGGAGAAGGTGCTCAAGTTCTGCCCCGGTAGGTTTGCACGATATGAATGTCACCGGCCTCCTCTTATGCTCCTTTGCACCAGAATGCCTCTCTTGTTCCTCCCTGACCACATCAATGAGCTCCTCACATTCACGACTCATTTCATCACAGCTGTCAGCGCACACCAGCGCCGTTCTCGTCAGCTCAGCTAACATCCCTCTAAAGGCCTTTTTGCGATTTTCCTCTCCGGTCGATTTATCCGATTTGCTCTTCCCCTCCGTCATAGACGCGAGTTTGGCACGAAGTTGCTCAATCTCTAACTGACGCGTAACTGCTTCATCAGAAAGCGTCTGGATGTACATATCAGCCTTGGTGAGTTTCTCCATCACAACCGACAACTCGCCTGCAGTCTCAGTCTCACGAGACTGGCCCGCCTCCAACGCATCGTGCAACCTGTGCTCTACAAGTTCCCCATCGCGCAGGAGCTGCTGTTGCGTCTCCCGGGCGGCTTCGAGAGTAGCCTCCTTTGCTGCCAGCGTATCGCGAAGAAGTTGCATATCCTGACGGCTCTGATGCAGCTCCGCGGAAAGGGTCTTTTGCTTTTCCAAAAGGTCGCGAATGACGCCTTCGAGATGTTGCCGCACCGTTGCATGCTCTGACTTGCAGCGGCTAACCTCCTGTTCGCGGTAAAGTGCATCCTGGATGGCGGTCGACGCTCTTTCCCTCCACCAGAGCAGCTCTTTTTCCATGCTAGAAAATAAGCGGTGCTTCTCGAGGCTTGTAACGTCGTCCACGTCATACATTCGCTGCTGCCGGCCATCAGAAACACTAGCGCCCCTACCGTTGCCAGCGATTGCTCGCCGACCATCGGTGTTCTCGGACCGTATGCGGCGTACACCAAATGGCTGCATTCTTTTTTTCCCTTTGCCTCCTCGGCTGCCGCAATGGGTGACAGGCGTGGATGCTCTACAGGACACACACACACGGGGTATTTGCTCTGGGATCAGTCTCCCGTCCTCAAGCTCTATTTCTAGGTGAAAACAAGATGGAGAAAGAGGTCTTGATGATGTCACGCGACCGATATGCATCTACTCTGAAGCACCGATGCTCTTTCAGTCAGACCTGCCAGCGTATATCGGGGAGATTCCTCTGGTAAACATACAAAACAGCAGTTTTTTTTTTTTTCTTCTTCTTCTTTCGGTTGATGTTGTTGCTGCCTGAGAACAGATAAAAAAAATAACCAAACTTTGCAGCTCATCACTGGGTATCTTTTTTTGCAATCCCACCGAAAGGCCCTCTTCCATCATGCAGTTCCTCACGAGGTGTGCGTTTTGAAGCAAAAAACAAGCTTCTTCCATCTAAGCGATGTTCATAGCGAAACGACCCACAGTCGCTGAGCTAAGGGTAGGCGACAAGTGCCAGGGCTTCTGCGGTTCTTTGTGCAGCATAGTGAGCCAACAGCGTGTACATTTGACCTACACTTGGGTATCCATTTCTTTCAGACGAAAATCGTTTTTCTGGTTGAAAGGACTCTTTTTTGTGGCCCAGTCGACCCGACACGTCGTGCTGTGATGCAAAAATGCAGCTGCATGAGAAAGACAGAGCCTTGCCAGGTTCTTTTCGCGCGCCTTCTCTGCCTTTGAAACCACCTGCTCACGGGGATCACCCCTTTTCCGTTTTGGTCTCCAATCGCGTACCGGGGTTCCTGGTAAGAAATCCATGGAGTAGCCAACGCTGTTTGCAGAAGACACGACCACAAGTACACTCCCCGATCGAGCTCTGTTATCTCCATCGAGCATCCTTCCGAGCGAATGGTGTTTGCCCATGCCCCGAAAAAAAAAAAAAACACGCTTCTGTAGAAGCCGGGCCAGGCTTTGTTGGCGCGCGAACGATGGTTCGGTATGCTATCAGGAGTCCTGCTGGGGAATACTCCAACATGTAATCCACTGCGCAGCCTCAAATGTGTGGATGCGCTCGCCGAGAGGCGGTAAAAAAAAACAACTCTCCGTGATTCCTCCTGGAGCTCCTGGAAGCCCCGAATACCGACTAGTTTTGGGCGGTCACGGTGAATGCCGGCGTTGTCATCATGTGCCCCCAAAGGGTGGATAAAGGGACGTGCTTTTCCCACCGATTACTTCGCCCAGGGAAATGGCGACCCGATAACTATCCTGCGGTCCCCGGTGGCTCTTCACAGACTGCAATGCGGCAGACACGTGTTGAATGTGCCCTGCTTCTTGTTGCAATCACTCCTCCTGCAGTCTGGTCATCTGCCACTGCGATTCATAGGCCTTCTGCTCCGCTAACAGGTAAACACGGAAATGCTTGTCCGCCATTTCAGCGCGGCCACACTCGTATTGACACGCCACTGTCGATATCCCCGAGCTTTGAGTGCTGCCCACTCGTTGCCTCATGCTGAGCGCACTTCTGAAAAAAGCCAAGAGGAACTCTTCACTGCGCGGCATGCCAAAAAAAAAAAACATATCATACGGCGACAAAATTTGGCAAGAGGCGACTTCTCTTGTCCCGCGCTGAGGGATAATACACCGTCCTTTAAGGTGGGCGTGTACCGTCCAAATGATAGAATAGCGCCGGATTTGATACCGGCCGAAGGTCCAAGAAAAACACAGTTAGGCGATCATGCACAAGAGGTGCATTAAAAGCTCACTTATTGGGGTCTCGCACTTTACGTCGGGATATGACTGCATGCTGCTGCGATCAACATGATGAAAAATTAAGTGAGCATGAGCTTACTTCTTCCGATAGCTTACACTTTACGTGAGCTCATAACATAAATAAAAAAAAAAAAAGGAAAAAAAAAAAAGGGAAAAGATAGAAATTACTTGAATTTCATTTGCTTCATATCATTCTTATCGCAAGCGTATAGAGACACACAGACACAAGCGGGGCCCTTACATATTTCTCATTAGAGCTCATTTCCACTTGAAAAATGATGTAAAAGCGAATTCTATATAAATATATATATATTTATATATATATATATATATTTATATATATAAATAAACAAGAGTATATGTGCAAATACGAGTGTGCCGTTACCCTTGCTTTTCACCCTGCCTACACCCGTTGCTGTTCGTGTGATATAGATACACAGCACACATCACCAATACCCCTGCAACCAGGTCCTGCTGCGACAGCGGCTCCCCGAGCACAAGGGAAGCCATAACTGCTAATATAATCACCTCAATGGCAGACGCGAAAGCCTTAACTATAACACTAACAAACTTAAGAATTAATGACGCCGCAAGCCCGTTCATCACCCCCATACAGATCACTATGAAAAATATGATGTGAGGGTTTTGCAACATGCCAGCCACCTTGTACTCGTGTGGAGAAACAAAAAAGCTCAGCAACAGATTGAAGACGGTACCGTAGAAGTACATGAAGAAGTTCTGCTGATGAATGCTCAGATGACAATCATGCTTTAGGGCAAACTCGTTCTGCACTCCGGCGAGGGATGAGAGAAACGCCTGAACGAGAATAACAACCACACTTCCGTCCATCACCGGTAGCAGGGAGGGAGAATAGTACTTCACAAAGAGGCCAATTGTCAGTATCCCAAGTGCCAACCACTTCCGAAGCCCAAGCGGGCGTTTCAACACGGAGCTGTAAAGAAACCCGAGGATGATGATGCGCGTCTGCATGACCATCTGCACCGTTCCTGGGTCAAAGTAGTGTAGACTGATGTAAGTAAGGTTGTTGTACATGGCATAGATCACGGAAGATATCAAAAACACCCGACTCATCCGCCACATCGCCTTTCGATGCGGACCAAACGTAATACTGTACGGAAGCATCTCGCCATCTTCCAAGTACTTCAGAACCGTCGAGACAAGCAGCTTTGCCAGCTCCGTTAGCATCACAATCGTGGTGCTGTTACTTTTCACCAAGCCCTTCGCCTCGAGGTTTTTGAGGTGACGTATGGAAAGAAAGAGACCAATGCTGGTGAAAATATACATCGCGGACAGAACCACACTTTTCCACACCCCAAACCGCATCTCATCGGCTGCATGCACCACATAAACGTGGTGCTCTTCACACGTGTCGTCGTCATCCACCATGGCCTCTACCGGCAGATTGTGCTGCTCCTTCAGAGAGACATTTACCGAAGTCTTCATATTCTTCGCTTGCTTCCTCCACCACCCGTTCCTCTGCGTAGTTTTCAAAAAAAAATTAAAAAAATCCCAGTTGTTACTTGGGTGTCTCCTTCACTTTATCTTCCTTTTTTTTTTTATGTGTGTGTGTGCCTATATTTGGCAGAGGACTGATACAGGCCACGTTATTCTATCAGAGATCAGGGCGTGTGAAATGTACGCGACCTATCACCCAGCCAGTCTCAGCACGCGCGCAAGGAATTACACCTCTGTCTCCTCCCCACCCCCACCACACCCTTTTTGCTTCACACGTTTCACAAAATGCAGCGACAGAAAAAAAAAAAAAGAAAGAAGACGACACAAACAACAACGTGGAAAACATCAACTGCAGTGCATATCCACTGCCCATCGCACGAGTATAAGGATCGGCGGTGCACATGTGTTATCATAAGACACATCCCTTCACGCAGCTTTCCTACGGAGAAGCTGAAAAAAATGCAAACTGAGAGCGATGTTACGTGAAGAGAAAAGTCCACGCAGCCAGGCAGAGAAATGAAGAGGGCACAAACGACACCCCTCGACTTCCCCGCCAAAAAAAAAAAAAAACGGTGAAAAAGGAGCGGGTATATATAATACGAAGCACATGCACCGAGGGCACGTCTGGCTCCGGAGAATACGAACAAACGCACCACAAGCGTCTTAGATCCCACCGCCCGCTTCCTTTTCATCACCCTCCCCAGTGGAGCGGAACACAACAACCCAGCGGCCCACGTCATCATCTTCGACCGATGATGACGGAGCGGATGGCGGAACCAGCTGCAAGATGTTCCCCTTTATTCTCAGCGACTGTAAGTAGTGCAACATCATCCGGCTTGCGGTAGCGGCGCCATACTCGTGCTCCCACAAGCACAACTGACATAGCCGTCGCACGGTGATGGTGATATCGGTTATGGCGCTTGACCCCTCTTGGGCTGCACTCCATCGTCCCTCGATGGCCCACCACAGACGCACGACACGGCAGATGCGGCGCTCAAAGACAAACGGCATCACACCAAAGACAACAATGTCGTTGGCGCCAATGTCCTCCAGCATCTCGCCAAGGGATTCCATCACCTCAGACGGGGTGCGTGTGGTGACATCAAGGGGTTGTGGTAATCCTGCCACAGTAAAGTGCAGGAAAATGCAGCGACAAATGTCCACCAGTTTTGGGTTGACAATCGGGCCACTGCTGCTCTGCATCCACCGCTTGTACTGTTCAGCTTCAAGTGTCAGGGGTTTTGCCACCCCCACCAAATCACCTGGAACGCTACTGCCTTTGTTTCCAACTTTTCGTTCACCCTCTTCCTCACTTCTTACTTCCGGCATGTCCTCAAAAAACTCACGAGAAGCATAGCGCCCTGATAGCACGTGACGTGGCTGCCGTTGGCGGTTCCAGTTCTCATGCACGTGCGTCCAGAGGAGAGCGGTCCACTTCCTGTGGGCCTCTCGGCGGCGCATCTCCTGCTGCTCCATTTGTGCCACCGCAGGGTTTCCCGTGTACAGAAGCAGAAAATGCAAGAGTGAACGGTAGTGCGCCGCAAAAGGAAGAGAGTCCCACTGAATAAGCACCGAAAGGCGTCCAAGTGTAATGGGAGCAGCAATAATGAGGGCAAAAAGGTATCCGACCTGTTCATTAATCTGCCGGAGAAGTGTTGCGGACTGAGAAGGAAGCGACCCATTCATCAATGCAGTGCCCATGCTGCCCTCTTTTGCCTCCATGCACCAACGACGAAGTGCATCGTTTCCTTCAACAGACTCGCGTAACTCGAGCGGAAGAGGACCTCGCCGCCTCGTTGCCGCCCCAGGAGACACACCGCCGCGCATAAGAGCCGGGAGCCCACGCTCATCAAATTTATTCACCCAGTGATTTAACAAATGCTGAGATATCAACGCCTGCTCCACATCACCGCAACCTGCCGTTGCTTCAACTGTCGCTCGCGGCGGGTTCTCGTGGTTGCTGCCACTTTTGCCGCACCATTCGGTGTCCGAGAGGGCATCGAGCATACACCACAGACTCATCATATAATTCCAGCAACTTGTTCTCTTCACACTATCATTTCTTTCCTTTTCTCCCGCTTCTGTGCACACAAGTCTTCGTGCAGTCTGCATCCACGCCTCGTTTTGCTCCACATTACTTGATGCGATAAACAGGGATGGCAAAGTCGGATAGCACACATAACCAGCGGGCGAGATGCGGAACTGCGGATCAACTGAAAGCAGGAGTCGTACTGTCGACTCCACCTGGTGCGAACAACTTTCAGTTTTGTCCCGGGCGTTACTAGACCCCTTCGCAGCAGACATGAGAAGTTCACGAAGGTATTCAACACTGTCCTGCACTGTCGTTCCGATCACATTTTCTTTTTCCTCCTTCTTGGCTCCACCCTGTGTTGCCTCAGGTACCACAGTCTTGGATAGATTGCACATCTCACTGTGCCCCTTCTGGACAAGAACAAGAAGCTCTTCTGTTGTAAGCGGCGATGATGAAAGCAATAGCTCCCGCACCATTATTTCCCGTATCCGGCACTGAGAATAAATAGAAAGCACAGCTGGTGCCACAGAGTTGGCGGCGGCAGTAGCAGTAGGAATAGCCCGCCTTACCCACGTGCGCCACAACATCCCTTTTTTCGCTACCTTTTTTTTTTTTTTTGACTCGGAAGTATTACCCGCCTATTGCTTCACTCCTTGCGTGTGATTGTGTGAGTGAGTGGACCCTCTTCCACCCTGCCTGCCGAGAGAGGTTGAGCGGGGTCAGAAGCGTTTCGCCGAAAAGTCTCTTGCCTTCGATTCGATCTCATCACTACAATTGTTGTTGCACACAAGTGGCCACAGCCGCACAAAGAAAAGACCCATGTGCACAGAAACGTGGAGATGCAAATGGAAGAAAAAAAAAAAAAGGAGAAAAACAGTTTGCCCACCACCAGGTGACCAAAAACACCAGTGACCCACAGACTCCTCATTCTCTTCATACTCCCTAACGATGTTTCCGCACGATGGCCAGTCGCGCCATCTCACGTTCCACGGCACCCGAAATTTCCTCAAGGATACGTCTCTCCTCCTCCGTTTCGATGCCCATTTCAATATCATCTGTTGCCGCTGTTGCGGTATCTTCACCTGCTTTCCCATCGGCTACCAATCTTTCATTCGCCGATGAAGGAAGCTGTTTGACTATCTGCTGGAGAACTTGCAACACGTCCTGTTCGTCCATCACGTCTTCTATATCATTATCAGAGCTACTGCTGCTGTTGCTTTCATTATCTTCTAACCCGCTGTGCGCACCACTACCCGAGGACCCAGGATCTGCATCCTCACTGCTTCTTTCAACATCGTCAGCATCTTCGTGATCGGAACTATCAAGAAGTTTCAGCAGCTTCGCAGCCGGTCCTGCAGCTTCGCCCCACCGCTGTGTCATGTGTCGTGCTACGAGTGCTGCCTGTTTCACTTGCCCCTTCTGCAGGACATGCAGAAGTGGAATCGCCAAGGCAACATAACTTTGAACTCCGTCATCCGTTGCTGTCACTGAGGGTGAAGGGGGCACCTGTTGCTGCAGGCTGTCCTGGCTAGCCTGCATGGATGCACCCCGTGAATGTATATATATATATATACTACACAGCCTGGCGACGCTTAATCAAGTGAACGAAAATGAAGGAAAAAAAAAAAACAAAAAAAAAAGGGATATTGGTTGAAATCATACGCGCGCGTGTGGTGATAAGGCGTCACAAACACACAGAAAAAGAAAGAGAGACTCACATGTCAAACGCAGTGGCGCACGACATCTGTTGACAGTATACAAAACTGTAACTACACCATGACCTTTCCATCCTCCACCTTTTCTCTGTCTTCGCCGCCTCCTCTTTTTAGTTTCCCAACAAAGAAGAGGGGTAGTAGCGATGGCTGTGGGGCAGGGAGGAGAGAAGAAACCGCAAAAACAACAACACGAACAACGACAACAGTCAACATGATGTCGAGAATTCTGGGAATTAAAAAAGTTTTTTTTTCTTTTTTAAGGGAAGGGGGGAACAATACATTCATTTTTTAAAATTATGTTTATTTTTATTTCAGTTCGCAAAAAAAAAAGAATTCATTGCTTTCCACCAGATTTACAGCACTACACACGACCGAAAGGCAAAGGAGAAGGATGGGTGAGTCGCAATAAGAGAGAATCCGCAATGAATGGCAGGTATTATTGGGACGCGAGCCCATTCAAGAGAAGCCTCATGTTTTCCCCGCCTCGCCCTCCCAATGCGAGGGTTTCAGGCGAGTAGCGCAGAAATGAGCATACGCGCATCACGAATAAATAACACACACACATTCATATATATATATATATATATATAATAGATATATAAGGGAGTTGCACAGCCGTGGGGAATTCATTACGAATGAGTTCGTACGGTTTTATTTTTTTTTTCTTACAGCTACTAGCACTAACAACACCACTTCCACTACAAAAACCACCAAGAAGGGCAATGCCAGTGAGAATCGAGAATGGAGAGAAGGGATTACACCACATGATAACAAAAAAGAAGGCCGCTTTGAATGCCCTTCTTAGCGACTTGCAACAACTTTACTAGGAAGGAGAGGGTCTTCAAGTTTCGATAGCGACAGAGCGCTTTCCACCCTACTCCTTATGTTTCTCTCTTCCGTATTCCACTGCCGCTGGCATTGCCGCCCCACATCACGCGCCCCGTAAATTGCCGGAATCATCATCATCAATGCAAAGTAGTGAAATATTGCCGTGATAAAAAAGGTGTACTGATAGCCCTTGGCCTCTGCGATGTAGCCTCCAATTACAGCGCTCCCCGCCCACGCGAAGTTCGTGAAGCTTTCGAAAGCAGACCACTTGGCGCGGCTTTCCTTTCGCACGCAGTCCATAATGACGCTGCGTGTGGTGCCTGTCGTTGAGTTCATCGCGGCATTACGGAAGACAAATATGGGAAGAATAATAAAAATGGGGAGGTGGGTGAGCGCCATAATAAGCAGCAGCGTCGTGCCAAAGAGACGCACAAAGATGACGGAAGCCACACGACCAACGCACTTTCTGCCCAGGAACACCACAAGGAAAGAAAACATGGCAGTTGTCACGTAGACAGCGATGTACGTTCCCATGAGAACGACCGGTTTCACATCGTATTCGTTCACAAAGAAGAGAGGTATGTAACGCAACGTCATACCGGAGCCAATAGCCACGCAAAGGTCCCCAAAGCAGAGAATATACGGCACAGCGGTCCGCCCAAAAAACCAACCCCCAAAAAACCGAATTGATGCCACGGCACGGCCTGCCCAATTTCCCACTTGTTGCGCAGCCAGATACGCCTCCTTTCTACGCGTCTGCTGCATTTCAAACTGGGGAGCATTCTCTGCATTAGTCAGTTTATCGACGGCTGTTGTTGAGGTGCTGGTCACTAGCTCAGCGATGATGCTATTGTTTGCATCAGGCTCACGAGGAATGCACCCATTACTTGTGGGAGATGACGTGAGAAGCTGCCTCTCAGACTTACTGCGTGGTTCCCTCCCTTCAGTCAAGGAAAAAGGAACACCAGCTGTCTGCGATTTGCCACCTTTCGCATCGTCATTCAATGCGTACTTGTCCTTCATGGTAAAGAGTATGAGGTGGGCAATGGGGTGCAGGGCAAGGCCGGTGTACATGAGAATCTGCATGCTGTGCATATCCCATTCATTTCCAAGGCGCAGAAGCATGAGGAGACAGACGAGTGATCCCACACAATTGCAAAGTGTCTCATTGATCCACTTCAGGTTGTAGACGAAATCTCGCCTTCCATTTTCCACACTGTCCGCAAACAGTGCCTCCGTTCCCGTGGAGGCCATCCCCAAATACAAACCCCACAACGTGGATGAAAAGAAAAAGACAGACACCTGCAGCACAGCCACGCTGTAGATCGAGAGGGCCACAGCGATCATGCCAATGATCGCAGCAAGGTGGATAGTTGACTGTCGTGGCAGGTTCTCTGCCAGGCTGGCGACAAATGCACCTGCCACCTGCCCCCCACCGGAAGTTGCAGATAGCCACCCAACAGTCGTATCACCAGAGATTTTGTTCACCATGACCTGGAAGACCTGAGTGAACCACAGAGAAAAACACATGCCATTAATAAAAGAAAAGATCACCACGCGCTGCACATTTGGGTTTTGAAGTGTTTCCCAATGACTCCAGAAGCCAACTGGTACGGTGCGGGGCTGAACGCCCTCTGCT
Organism: Trypanosoma platydactyli; assembly: GCA_030849675.1. Classification (NCBI taxonomy): domain Eukaryota; phylum Euglenozoa; class Kinetoplastea; order Trypanosomatida; family Trypanosomatidae; genus Trypanosoma; species Trypanosoma platydactyli. The sequence continues at coordinate 8,590 of JASANU010000829.1, read as the reverse complement.
TCTTCGTTCATCCAGATTGATATATATATATATATATATATATATATATATATAAACTTGGGGATCGAGTCCAGATGGAGCCTAATGGCAGAAGGGAGCGTTTCGGTAAGAAATAGCATCAGCAGTAAAACATCCGGGAATGGAGAAAAGAAAGGCAAATACGAAATGAAATAATACACTGTCTTCACATCATTCTACGTTTTCAATACCATCGATTAGAGCTAGAAAGAGAAGAAAATGCACCGTTTCCACGGGGAAAAAGAGACTACTAATGAAAAAATGTAGAGCTAAACGCGCTCTGCCGTCATGTCCACAGTCACACCTATATATATATATATATATATATATATATATACATAAGGGAGCCTACATGTGAATGAGAAACCCAGAGACGGATTTCAAAACCCACGCCTTGCAGGAGGTGCAGAGGGCTGGGTGGGTTTCCACCGGAAAAAAAAAATTAGGGTACTTCAATAAGACAGTGTTCATTGTCATTTCAGTTGATAGGATGGTAGAAGGTCAAGATCATCCCTGCCACAACCACACAAAAGAGCCTTATTACCGGGGTGAAGAAAAGTGCCCGACATTTCCTCCCTTGTCAGACTTTTTCAGCACAGAGGGGTAAGACGAAAAAAAAAGAAAAAGAAACATCAGAATACGATATGGGTTAAAGGTGCTATCAATAAATGCAATCCACATTTTCCCGCCCTCATCTCCTTGACCTGTTACCAGGAGGAGGGTTCACTACCGCAGACACCCGAGATGCCATTCCGCCACTGCAGCTGAATTACATCATGTCAGCATCAGTGACGCAGCACTCATCTTCTCGCTTCACGCAGCCGGCGCTCTACAACGCGCATCGCGATAGCGGCAGGTACGAGTCCCAAAACAGCAAAGTAGTGAAATATTGCCGTGATAAAAAAGGTGTACTGATAGCCCTTGGCCTCTGCGATGTAGCCTCCAATTACAGCGCTCCCCGCCCACGCGAAGTTCGTGAAGCTTTCGAAAGCAGACCACTTGGCGCGGCTTTCCTTTCGCACGCAGTCCATAATGACGCTGCGTGTGGTGCCTGTCGTTGAGTTCATCGCGGCATTACGGATAATGAGGATAGGAAGAATGACACTTAACCTCATCATAGGACCTTTTGCAAAAGCCAGAGACATCAATAAGGTGGTGCCTATCGCACGCACAACGATGACAGAAGCCACACGACCAATGTATCCCTCACCCACGTATCGCACCAACATAGTGCAGAGGGCAGTAGTAAGTGAGATAGTGATATAGGAACCCATCATCCAGGTGGGTTGAATACCGAGATCGTAAACCAGAAAAAGCGTTATGTACTGCAATGTCATACCAGAACCAATAGAGACCAAGAGCTCGGTGAAACACACCAGATAAGGAACCGCATTCAATGTGTTGAACGTACGTAGGGAGCGAAGGAAGGCTTCAATCACCGCTAGACGTGTGTTTACCGGTGTCCTAGCGCTATCGTTGTTGCAGTTCCCATCACTGGTAGTTCGGTGTGTTCCATTGCCCACCTGCGATCCACATTCTTTTCTCGTTGATGAGTTCAAACTGCGAGAGTCGCCAACAAAGAGCGACGACAGCTGTTCACCACCACACGAAGTAGCCTTCTGCCCCCCCTCACCGAGAAGCGGCGATTCCAGCTTGGCAGACGATATTCTTCCTTGATTTTCATGATCCTCGCTTCCAGAAAGAATGGTTGCAGCAATACCACCTTGGCTTATCGGGATTTCGTGGCGCAGAAAAAAAAGAAGAATGTGTGCAATCGGATGGGCAAAGAGCCCAACCGCCATGATAAGCTGCACACTTCTAATATCCCAGTCGTTTCCCATCTGAAAAAGCATCACTAACACCACCAGATACCCAACGCAATAACACAAAATCTGCACCATCCACTTGAAGTTGTAAATAAATCCGCGCTGGCCAGAGGGGACACTGTCGGCAAAGAGAGCCTCTGAACCTGTTGAGACCATCCCGGTGTACACGCCCCAAAGGGCCTGTGTCACGTAAAGAAGAGGCATCTCAAGAAAACGAACTGCTACCAAAGTCGCGGCAACAGCAATAAGTCCACAAGCAGCGCCAGTACGGACCACTTCCTTCCGTGGCATTATGTCGCCGGCATACCCAGCAACCATGGCCCCCAAAATTTGTGCGATACCATAAGAAGCAGTACACCAACCGACACTTGTCTCACCGCCAGTTAAAATTTTTATAAAAACCGGGAGGAGCTGCATATTCCACACGCTGAAGCATGCCCCATCCCAAAAATTAAACAGGAGAATAATCGTAATATTACGATTACGAAACATGTTACTTTGCATTTCTCTCCAAGTCATCTCTGAACACCCACCCCACACAGCGCGAAATCAATCTACGAAGAGCAAGACCACCAAGATGGAAAAGACAACTTACCCGCCATTCCCACTTCTGAGATCTGCAAGAGCGAAGCACACAGGAACAACAACATAAATCCGTATATACGCATATCGTATATAAATTTGTGCCGAAAAAAAATGCAAAGAAGAAACCCCCCCCCCCCCCCCAAACGCCCAAATTTTTTTCGCTTTCCCCACCCCTCTTCCTCCTCTCATCTCTCACTCTCTAGCAGTAGAAATAGAACAAGCATTACTTCCACCACTACTACTACTACCTTTTCCAGAAGTCTCCATAGCTCACCCCAACGCATAGCTCCGCTCCGTACATTGCAAGTGTCTCGTTCGCTCCTGCGATGATTGTGGTGCCCCCCTCCATACTGAACTCCCCACCCCAGATATTCTTCACGACACCACCTGCCTCGGTGACAAGCAGGCTTCCGGCACACACATCCCACACCATACCGGCCGGCTCCATGTAGAGATCTACACGTCCTGCAGCAATCTGTGACAGAATAAGCACACATGCACCGTAGCTACGTATTGCATGCACCGGCTGTTTCACAAGACACCTTCGAATATGTGCTGCGGCCTCTACAACCTTCTGGTGCTTTTGCCTCTTGAAATCATCAATGTTAACGGTACCGCAACTCTGCAGCTCCGCTTCCGAAAGTCGGACCCCCATTGGATAAGTGAACGTCACCAAGGCATTGCTGAGCGTGGCATCCGTTCGCACATGTATGGGATGACCATTGAGAAAAGCCCCTTTTCCACGGATGGCGGTGTACAATTCGCCCATATGGGCGCTAGAGGAGATGGAGGTAGTCAGTGTATTGCGTGGTGCAGGGAGAAAGGGGCAATAGACGGCAGCGAGCACTGTTTTTTTGTTGATCGAAAGACCAATACTGACGCAGCAGTCACACAAGCCGTGAACAAATGACATGGTTCCATCAATGGGGTCAACAATCCACGTCGGGGCGTTGGTCAATGGCGCGTCGGGCTTGATCTCCTCCGTGATGAAATAAAACTGAAATGACTTAAAACCCGCTTCACACTTTTCACGCTCCACCTTCGAGGTGAACTCTCGCAGAGTTTTTATGATGGTTTCATCACAAAGCTTGTCGTAGTGCGTGACAAGGTCTGTAGGTGATGATTTTGCCTTGACGTCAAGGAGGTCTGACGCACTGCGAGTGACCGGTGCGGCGTTAGTTCCGGCCCCGGCATCGTCAGACAGGTGTGAGTCGCGCACCGCCACCGCCTTCTGGCGGTACTGATAAAAATCCCACATGATGCTCCCCGCCTTTCGGGCCGCCTCCATCGCCACGCCAAGGGCTTCCTCCAGGTCAATGCTATATTCTTCTGTCATCACCACTAGCACTACGCTTAAGGATAAGGAATGGTAGACGCTGCCTTGCTCGTTTGTTACTTTCTGCTTCCGTGGTGCTTGGAACTCTATACAGAGAGGGAGAAGAAACAAACAATGAGCGCACACCGATGGATGCTGAAGGCAAATAGGCTCATATAGATGTACATGTGGTGAAGGATATAACATAGAAAAAAGAAATAAATAAATAGGTAAATAAATAAATATATATATATATATATATATATATATATGTATGTGCTACTACTGCTGCCTGGGAAGACATGAAGTGCCAAATCAGAGAAGCAGCAGCAATAAAACACACAACCACCATAGTTCGCCATCCTTTGAATGCACACACAGATGCAAAGGAGGGAAGCGGGGAGGTGGAAACGGTCCAAAATCTACAGCTGCAAGAAATAGGGACACTGTAGTAGTCTCACATGCCTTAGTCACTCTTGTGGCTGCAATCCACACACCCTCACTTCCCCCGAGCCCCCTCGGGTTCTGCAGGTTTGTAGCGCTGCACAGTTGGCGCCAACACCAACAGATCGCCGTTCTTCCATCCTCGTCCACCCTTCATTGAGGTACGGAGTTCCTGCATCGTGGTGTAGTCCCCGCCGTGAAAAATCGGCTTGTCCACACGCAGGACAGTGATGCTCTCGACGTGCACTTTCTTCCCTACATCGGCAAATACGTGATAAAAGCGAACTTTTCCTACCGGGGATGGCCGCGGGTGTTTCCAGTTCTTCGACGAATTCTGTACGATGTCCTGTCGTTCCTCATCTTCTTTCTTGTCATTGTCATTTGATTCCATGCGCCCGCGCTTAAGGCATGAGCCTTCAGCCACTTCATCATCATTGAGCGAGCCACTGTCGTCAGGATCGTCTGCGTCACTTCCATTACCCTCTGACATGTGCACCTCATCACCGTTACTGTTAGTAATATCATTCTTAGCGCTGCCCCTTACAGACTCTTCCTCCATCTTCTTATATACCCCGTGCTCTACCGCATGATTCGACCCGCATTCAGTCGTCATTTTGCTTGGGGAGTGAGGCGCTGTTATGGAAGCGGAGGGAAGTAGCAGATGCTTAGCCACCGCGCTCGATGCCAAAACCTCCTCCAGAATTTCCCGAAGTGTTGTGTCATTCCAAACATACACCCCAACCTTGAAGATAGAGGGAATAGCAGAACCATCCGGTAGAGCGTCTGCCGCCACTGAGATTGGACACATGAAGGCCGCGGGTTCGACCATGGTAGGGTCCGTCACCAAAACCACAGACAAATTATGTGGCACCACCGTTGGCTCATGTCGATTAATTACGTAGCGCTGAGGCGGTGAAACCCAAAACGCGCTGCGATCCCTCGCATGACAACGGTTACCACCCCGTGTACGTGACTTCATCATTAGCTTCTGCTAGCCCCTTAGAGGTGTTTAAGCTGCACATAAGACGCAGTGTGTGGGGGGAACGGCAAGAGTATTAAACCGACCAGACATTCCAAGGCATACACACACAGATACACACAGACAGACACACAGAAAGAAAGCGAGAGAGAGATACAGACAGACACACACACGTTATATATATATATATATATGCAGATACTCATTTCTTCCCCTCTTTAAGAAGAATTATGACATATATGTACTTCAAGAAAGAGAAATGCTGATTCATGTCACCGCTGACATTCTAACGAAAAATTTTTTGATTCTCGCGGTGGCTCTCTAAGCATGCTGTCATGTCCTGGCAACGTTTAACCCTTCCCACTCCCTACCGCATGATCCGTGTACGCGACGGATGGGGTTGGAATTTGATCAATCATTGTTTCTTCGGAGAGACTCAGCTCATCGTTGCTTCGCGCGGAGGCGATAGCGCGCGGGGAGGCTACTCGAGAGTTAAGATTTTTTGCGTATGACAGTTTACCCCTTCGCTTTGACCCCTGCACGTACAATGAGCAGCAGGCAATCCCCGCAATCCCCAGCTGGTACCCAATCAAAGCAGCGAATGACTGCCAATAGTACCAATCCTGGAAACCCATCTTCAGAATGACGGCGAAACCATCGCTGGAGCTGCAAGTTGACGATACGGGGTCGCAGATTGTGCCCAAGCGGCGGAATTCGTTGGTAAACACACCAAGGTAGGCATGTCGGGGAAAAGAGAGATAGTTCAGCCACAGCCAGTAAGGGTCCAGTCGCTGCGTGTTGGCGAAGAGACCGGCTACAACGAAAAGCGGAAGAAGAAGCACGGGCACCAATGCAAGGGATGTCGTGGCAGAGTCAAAAAATGTAGCGATCATTAGTCCCAGCGAGTAGCCCAACGATGTAAGAAGGACCAGAATGAACCAGTGTATGAAGAATGCGTCCACTGAGCGATGCAAGTTAATCAAAAAATACGCAATCAGATCAAACACTGTGGGGAATAAAAACTGAAAGGGAAGTTCAGCGGCGCACTTCCCAAGAAAATATATCAACGCGCTGTACGAGTCGTTGGCCTGCTCTTGTAGAAAGACAGCCCGTTCAGGGGGGAAAGCAGAGATACCGTGCATTGCCGCACCAAATAAATTGTTCATGAGCGTGATGTAAAGTGCCCCGGAGCGGTCCTGAACACCTTGTTGATTCAGCTTCACATTGAAGAAGAAAAGACCCATAAAGATGGCGAAAAAAAGAGTCTGAAACGAACGTGCAATGAAGGCGCCAGGGTCACGACGATACATACGGAGAGAGCGTTTTGAAAGTTCTATAAACTGAAGGCCGTACTTGGACTGCTTTAATTTCAACTGCCTCTCCAGGAATTCGTCCGTTTGAGTAATGGGCCCCTGCACCACCATCAAACAAGGGTTACTGTTCGCTTCTGGCGACATGACGTAGTCCTCCCATGCCAACCACAGCTGCGATAGTTCTGCATCTGGAAGTTGCAAAATGTTCATAAAATACTCACTGGGATTGGTATGCGGCGGTACCTGATAGCCCAGACTGGCAAAGTATGGCACTGAATCTTTTGTCGGACCGTGGTAAATGACATGACCCTTGGCCAAAAGTAGCAGGTCATCAAAAATGTTCATAAGCTCGGACGAGGGCGAGTGTACGGTTGCAATAACAGTACGCATGTCTTCTCTCGCCAGCTCCTGCAGCATACGACCAACTCGCAAGGCGTTCACAGAGTCTAGTCCAGTGGTAGGCTCGTCCAGAAGCATGACGTATGGATTCGTCACAAGTTCTGTTCCAATATTGGCACGCTTTCGTTCACCTCCAGAGACGCCTTTCAAGAGGCCTGGAATACCCAACACGGTGTTCTGGCAATTGGTGAGGTGGAGCCGTTCAATGACTTCATCCGTAAGCTTGTCCGCTTTCTCTTTGCTGACCCCCAGACGAACACGACATGAGAAGTGAATTGCCTCACGAGGGGTGTCCTTTCCCATGACAATATCATCCTGCGAGACATATGACACAAGTCGCTTATAACGCACTGAGTAGATAGTGTTGTTCAGGAAGCAGCATCCCTCCAACTCTGCTGAAGGATTGTTAAGCTTTCCAGTGATGGCGCCCATAAGTGTCGTCTTGCCAGCACCCGATGGTCCCATGATCGCCAGCACACGACCACCGAGGGCAGTGCCGCTTAAGCTGTGCAGCAGCGTCTTTTTCGTCACGTTCCCATGTTTGTCCTCCACCGGCACACGGAACGACAAATTTTCCCACGAAAAGTTCACCGCCGTGCCAAGCACCAGCTCGCTCTCAGATGCACGGGCACTCTTGCCATTCTCCACGCCATGGGCAGCTGACCCCGTCATTGCGTCCCCGCTACTCCAAAATTACTCCTTCAATCTTCGCTCCGTCCACAGCCACTGAGCGAAAGCCCACAAGCCACGAAAAAAAAAAAAATGCTACAAATAAATACCTCTACAGAAGCGCGTGTATCTATGTGTTTATGACAGCAGCCAACACAACCACACCAATACCACAACGCCGCAAAGTAAGAAGATCAAAAAACAAAGAAATATCACAGGAAAGAAAAGAAAAGGCGAGTAACACAACAGCACGTGGCAGAGACGCCAGCCAACACACATGTGTACCTTCACACCGAGCAAAAAGAAAAACAAACAAACAAACAAAAAAAAACTGCAGAAAAAGAAAAGAAAGAAACAACCACGAAAAAAAAAAATCGCTTTTTTATACATTTCGTTTTGGGACATGAGGTAAAAGAGGGGGATGGCGGGAGGACCAAACACACAAAGTGGCGTTGCGTTCAGTGGGCTACAGCACAACATCTCTCTCCCTCTCTTCTCTCGGCACCACGAAAACACCGACAGCAGCTGCAGAAGTTGGGTACGCACTGCCGCCACGCGTGATGCAGAATCACCTCCCGGATTTTGTAACTTCGCTCACTGCAGTTGCCCCCACAGTCCACTTTTTTTTTCAGCCGTCACAATCCCTTTTGTCAGCCTTCGCCCCGTTGCTCTGCCGTGTCACCGCACGATGCACACCTGCAACGTGCCAAACGCAAACTGGGGCGTGGGGGAGGGGAAAAAAAAGAACAGAAATTCCTCGCACACACACACACAAAAAAAAAAAAAAGAAACTCTGAAACCGTGAAAATCGAAACAAGAAACAAGAAACCAAAAGCAAAATAAAATCAATCAGTGGTATTGAAAATTATACTCGCAATTAAAAAAAAAAAAGAAAGAACCGCTTCCACATTCAAGTAAAAAAACCAAAATTGCTAAGAAAAAAATCCTAAAACACAAAACGGTCCACGCAATCCATAAATAAAAATAAAAGTAGATTTTATTTCTTTGATTCCTCCTCCTTGATGAGCGCGAGAATGCCCTC
>JASANU010000828.1:0-71538 GCA_030849675.1 Trypanosoma platydactyli | reverse complement strand
ACGTGTCTTGTGCGACGTGTTTGTGTGGAGTGGCATGCCTTTTTTTTCTTTTCTTTGGGGTTTCACATTTTTTTCCCTCATATATTACATTTTTTGAACTTCTGCGCGTAGTCATCGTTTCTCATGATTTATTTAAAAATGATAAATGATGGTGTGTTGCAGGATACTTGATAGTGTGAGTTTTTTTTTTATTTTAGGGTCTGTGCTTTGTTTTACTATTGTTATTGTACGAATTCTTTTTTTTTCTGTTTTGTCTGGAATTGCGTGAGGAAAGTAAATAGGAGAGGAGGTGGCGCAGTGAGTACTCGACTTCTATTAACGGTGTCAGGTAGATGTGGAGATGGTGGAGCGTCTGGGTGAGTGGTTTCATTTTAGCGCTGAGCTGTACTGCAGGAAAGTCACAGTGTATGAGCGTATGCATTGGGATCTCTCTGAGGAGGTGGTGCGAAAGTGCGTTTCTCCCTTTTCTTTAGCCAATTGTGCTTTGGTGTCCGTGGCTCCATTCGGAGGTCCGGTGGCCATCGTTCACTCCATTGTCGCCACTGACAGTGGTGCACGTGGTTTCAGGGTACATGTGTACACAAGTGCTGGTGAGTTCCAAGTCTGCCTGTCCGCACCAGCGGATGTTGGCGCGCCCATCGACATGGGGTGGACAAAAGAGGAGAGTCTTGTCATCCTGACGGAGCAACAGGCCTGCGTCTTCTTTGACTGCAATTTCGCAGGGAGCTTTTCTTCGACGGAACGTGAGGGTGTTGCTTCAACACGTACTGTCCGACTACAAGACATTTCTCCTGCGAATTATTCTTCTGTAATTCGCGAAATCCCGAAAGTTATTTCGTGTCTTAGACCCGATGGCCTTTTTTGCATGGACGAGGACGGTTGGTTGCGTGGCATGCAGCATGAGGAATCTTGCAGCTCAGTTGTGCTGGATCCTATGCAACTTGAGTTGGATAGTGCACCGGCAGCACTGGATTTTATCCCTCCAGAGTGTAATGATGAGAGCAAGACAGTTCTCTATGTGGCAATGAAACCAATGCGTAACAAGGGCGATAGCACCTTGTGTGTGCTTATATCAAATGCTGGCGTTTACGAAAAGCTGAATAGGCACATCCCTGGTGGCATCACGGCGATGAAGGTGAACCAAACTGGATCTCAAATCGCAATCTTCACGGAAAGGTCTATTCTTTACATACTATCGAGTAATCTGAATTCTGTTGACTTCTCTATTGATTTAGGTCCTCGTGGTAGACAACCAACGAAGCTAGACTGGTGTGGACATTCATTTGTCATGTTGCACTACAACGACTCCAATTTGCTCTCATGTTACAACTCTCACCGTGATGCTCCGATGTTTTCGCTTCTGATTTCGGCAAGACCCGGGACTTCGGTGAAGTGTGAAAGGCTTGACTGGGAACGGGAGGGCAGTGGTCATGTAGCCACTGTGTCGGAGGTGGATGGCGTCCGTGTCATTACGGAGAAGAGCTGCTACATGCTCGAGGAGGTGGCACGTAGTCTTGTCAACCTCTGCCGCATTAAATCGCCGAGCAACTCCGCACAGTTGATCGCTGCGTACACCTGCAAAGTAAAACGCCTGCTGAATATGCGAGAATTGTTGGCAAAGTGGGGTGGTACCACTTTCGTCGAGGTAGTGGATGAAATAATCGATGCCGCTGCACACGAGTTTTCCCCTGACCAGCAGCATCTTTTGTTTTCTGCAGTTTTTTTTGCAAATGAGGTAAGTCGGCAGTACGACTTTAACATTCTCGTGGATGTGGTGCGACGTCTTTCTATGCTGCATGCAGTGAGAAATTATCCTGGGTGTCATATGCCGCTTTCTTTTCGGCAGTACTGCTGCCTTTCAGGGTTGGGCCAGATGCGCTCCCTCATGCCCTCCGAGGCTCGCGTGCTAGTGGACCGCCTAGCCAACAGATCCTGCTTTCAGCTGGCGCTTGATATAACAGAGGCTTTCAATATGAAACCACTTTCACTCTTGTCCTGGTGGTCGTGTCACAAGGTGCGCACTGCTTCACTCAACGATACCACCATTTTTGCGCACATCCAGGACGTCCTTTCTCGCTACCCTGGATCTAGTTACGTTGAAAGCGCCGTGGCCGCACTTCGTATCGGGCGAAGCGCGCTCGCTATACAGCTTCTCAATGAGGATTTTCACATACACACTAAAGTCATTGTCCTATTGCTTATTGGTCAGTGGGAGCTCGCTGTTCATTGGGCAGCAGCTGGTAATGATGCTGACTTGCTTCATTTGACACTCTCGAAAATTCTTACGTCAGTGAGGGAACGGGAGAAGTTGTTTAGTGTTCTTTTGGAATATCCAACAGCTGTGGCATGGCTGCTACACGGATCACCGATGGTGCCAACGTGGAGACCACTGGTGGAGGAGATGTGTTTGACGCGCGGTGATACAACACTGGCGCTGTTCTACGTTCATAGTCTCATTGAGCGTGCGGTTCAGACCATTGGGGGAAAATCTGAGAGGGATCAGCGAAATGCGCTGATGTTCTCGCGAGAAGTAGTATCTAACTGCACTGTTGAGCAAACGTGTCAGTCTGAAAAAAACAATGCGGGTGGTGCCTGTGACTCTCTCCCTGAAACAGATGTCAGACCAATTTTATCGTATTTAACGCCACCCGCACTGAGTGATGTGGAAATTGAGTTGAGACGTTGTATTCAGCTGCAGCGTGGCCTCAATGGAGATTTCGAACGGGGTGATGGTGTGACGGGTTATCCACTTTTTTTCCTGCCCGGTTCTCGAGAAAGAATGGAGGAGGAACTAAACTGGCTGAATCTACACCATCAACTTATGGACATGCAGCGGCTTCTCGCTGAGGAATACAATGACCCCCGTTTTATTCACTGCACCATTGCACGTACTATTTTCCTTTGTATTTTGCACGATGGTGAACGGCATGCAGAGAAGTTGCGTGTGCGTTACCGCATTAGCGAGAAAAAGTACTTATACATGAAGTTCTGTGCTTTATGTGATGCTGCCAGGTGGGAGGAGGCAGCGAAACTTTGCGGCTCCTCTTCAAGTGGCCGTTTTGCTTCTAAGCTGGTTATTGCTCCTCTGCTGTTTATTGAACAGTTTTTCCGTCACTCGCAGGTCAAAGCTGCGTTGCAGCTTATCCCGTACCTCGACAACACTGCGGAGCGGGTGGAATGGTTTCTGAGATTGGGAAAGCCGCTGCTGGCTATTGACGACGCTTTCCATGAGGGAGATGCACTACTCATTCAGAACATTCTGAAGAAGACACATGATGTGGTGGTGCAGGAATATGGGGCCCAGCGCCTGCGAGAGCTTAAGTGACGGGAATCGACTGGCATTCATACACGCCTGTAAGCGTTGCCCAATTGCAGCGTGTCTGTGTTAGTCGTTTTATTTTCTAAATTCCCCCCCCCCTTTTTTTTCGATATTCGGGTTGTGGATTTCCACTCATCTGATTCATTGGGTGGGGTAATTGCGAGCGAATTTTCACACCTCTCTATTCTTCTTCTTGTTGCTTTTGTAGCTGTTTTTGTTTGGCCCTTAGTACCACTCCATAGGGGGAGGAAAGAAAAGGAGGAGACTTTTATTCGGTGGGTGAGCCCTTTTCTTCCACCACGCTCCTCTCCTTTACCTCGTGGTTTTTGTCGTCGTTTTTCTCTCTCGCCTGTTTTTTTCTTATTTTGTCTTTTTCTCATCGAAAAATATGACGGAGGCGGCGGTTGAACTTGTGCAGTGCACAATCCCTGATGATCCTGAGCAGCGCCGGGCTGCTCTTGTGGCTGCTGTAGTGAAATACTGTTCGCACATCTTCTCTCCCCGACATTCAGTAGAGGAGGAGGGCACCCAACAGGGGAACAGCAATGTTCGCTCTGCAGAGCAGCAGGAAAAAATGGAACCCAGCGATTTCTGCGTAGAGCGTCTTTCTGGCGGCATCACGAACGAGCTATTTCATGTATACCACCCACGCCACCCCTCGTGGTCTGTTGTTTTGCGCATCTTCGGTAAGGAGACGGAGCGTGTCATCTCCCGCGAGAGTGAGCATTTCTACCAGTCCCTATTCTTACCGACCTATGTACGCGGGACCAATTTCCTCATCTATCAATTCCTCGACATGTATGAGGCGATACCCTTCACAGAGTTGTCGCTGGAGTACCACAAAGTGGCCCATGCTATTGCCGCATTTCAGGTGCGGGCCACGCTAGAGGCTAGATGTGATCGTCACAAACCGGTCTTTGCGGATGATGAACGTTTATACTGGAATGTAGACGCCTCAACCATGGGAGATGAAACTTCTGGTGCGCTCGTGGTGTGTCGTTTTGACCGCGAGGAGAACTACACTATTCATGCATTAACCAAATTGATAGAACAGATGGGGTCTACATCCATCGTTGAGAAGGTATCTCTGGAGAAGCGGGAGGAGTTCGAATTTATTGCTCGTAAGCTGCAGGTGGAGGCGTCGTGGATGCTGGAGGTGCTGCTGCAGCTCACCTCGGAGCTGGGAGAAAGTGTCTGTCACAATGACCTCCTTAGCGCCAATATAATGCGTCACACGAAGACCGGTTCGCTCAAGTTCATTGACTTCGACTACACAAAGCGAAACTACTTTCTGTTCGACATAGCCAATCACTTTAACGAGTACGCTGGACTGGAGTGTGACTACAATAAATACTTTCCATCCGATGATGATATGACAAGGTTTATTTCGGTGTATAGAGAGGCCATGCGCGGGGAGCTGCAGAGGAGCCAGGATGAAACACGCCGTAGAAACCTTGACGAGATTATACCGAATCAGGAACGTCTTTTTCTCTCTGTTTCTAGTGATGAAGAGGTGGAGCGACAGAAAACAGCACGCATGGTGCAACTCGTAAAGGTTCTCACCTTGGCCTCTCATATAAGTTGGAGTGTTTGGGCGATGCTTCAGGAGGCCGTGTCAACATTAGAAATGGATTTCTTAGAGTATGCCAAACTCCGCCTGGCACGATATTTAGAAAAAAAAAATGAATATTCTGGAGCCTGTGTTTAAACGCAAAACGATGTGTTTAGAGACACGTGTGAAGAGACAGGACGGAGTGCTGTGAACGTCCTCGCTTCTACATCACACACATCCATCTGGTATTCTTAGTAGCTTTATATCACCTACGAATATATATATATATATATATATATATATATATATATATATAATATGCCCGCGTTATTTACAGAAAGAAAAAAAAATGTCTTTAGCGGCCCGCACATTAGCTGTTTTTTTTTTTTTATTCTTCTTCTTGTTGCTGATATTTAGCCGCCCTTTGCTTTCTTCGTGTTTACCCCCTTTTTTTCTTTTCCGAATTCATGTTTTTTTTTTTTTTCTTTTCTTTTTGGAGTGGACTTGAAGTGTCCGTGTAGGCAATGAACTTTGTTGCACTTCGTCATACAACGTGCAACGAATAAACAATAGTTAGGGTGTTTTACTGTGCCAAACCGAGGGAAGGCAATTCTTATAATAATAGTACTACTAATAATAATACTAATAATAGATGCAGTAGAGGGAAGGCGAAAGTGGGAAGGGATTTAGACGGCGGTGGTGGGGGAGAAGTCGAATGTGTACATTTTTCTTTCCTTTTTGCAGGATTTTTTTTGTTGTTGTTGTTTGGTTGTTTTCCCTCCTGCTGCTGCTGCTGCTGCTGCTCGAAGAGCATTTTGTATATATTTTGTATTTTCACGGAACCATAACTGCAGCATTGGAATCGTCTATGTTTCTGTCGATAACGTGTCCCATTGTTGAGTGCGGTGTTTTCTTACAGCGCCCCACACTTGTAGCTCAGTCGCCCCCAAAACCCCTTCATGTCTCCCCTACACACACACATACATTTATATATACACAGTTTTTCCCAGTTCTCTCTACATTCTGAATTTTATCTTTCTTGATGTGGTCTCTTTATCTTCATTTAATATAACTTTGGGACATCAACGCCTGATTTGCTACCCCTATAAGAAGCAAGAGTCTAGGCCACACCGCACATATTCACCCACGTAGTCCAACAGATACAGATACCAGCTTACATGTTTTGTGCACATGTCGCTGATTTGACTTCTGTGGAGACGGAAGTGAATCTTGCTCGGCTGATTGCAGAGATGGCGAACCGTCGCGAGGCCGCAACACTCCAGTTACGGCTGCCGGAAGTCTCAGAAGCGTCAGAGGAGGGGTGGAGTCGACACATGCGGGATGCGTTGCTGTTGTGCCTTGACCGGTCAGTGGCACGTATATATCCATCACTTGACCCCTTGCAATACACGCAAACGCAACCCGATTTCCTGATGGACGAAGATGGAACTCGCATTGTTCGACTGCAAGTGACGCCATCCTTGTGTATCCTAGATTTTATTCCGGTACCACACCAAGTAGAGGCAAAACATAGCCCGCTATTGGAGAAACCCTCTGATGATAATATTGTTGCATGTAACATCCCTGATGAGAAGAACAAGTGGATGGATGTGCAGCTGGGAAGTAAAGGTAGCAAGGACGAGAATGAGACTCTGCGCGCGCGCCGGCGGTGGAAGACTGCCGCCTGGTTGACGGCACGCTTCTTTAATGAGGGAAGTTGGTATCCGGCAGGAAAGATGTCTCTCTCACCATGCGACCGCATGGGAAAAGGTGGTGGCAGTGGTGGTGGTGGCGGTTGTAACAGCAACGTTAGCGATATCGTTGTCGCTGCTATGATGCGCAATGATGAAAAGCGACTCCTGCACGTGGATGTGATTGGGATGGAAATAGTTGGTCTCATTGTCGGGTTTACTTCACGCTATGCGTACGTTGCTGTCCCGCTTATACAAGAGGGGCAAACAGCATTACAGTGGGTACTTGTTACCCGTGTTGCCGTGCCGTCTGTATTAGCTGCAGTATCAGCCGAAGCAGCAGCATCAAGGCGAAAACGTCCGAGATACGCTTCTAACGACAATAAAGAGGAGTGTTTTCTCCACGAAAAGGAATTGAAGTCCCACGACGTGGAGTGTCTGCAAGTGCTTCCTCTAGATCAGCGCAGGAAGGTGACAATTCGGGCACATAAGGTGTATTGCAAGCGGCAGCGCGCAGCTTCTAATGATATCCCGGCAGTTTCGGTCGTCTTTGAAGATGCTGGTGTTGTCGCGGGCATGGAGGTGTGGAACGAGATCAATGCGGCTGAGTGTTTTACATCCTACTCGGACATTCTGCACATAGTGGAGGAGAGCTGTGCGCGTTTCATTCGTGGTTATGAGAGATATGGGGAGAATAGTGGTGAAAACGCTGTTGGGCCGCTGTTTGCTGCCCTGACAGACACGGTATGTGTGCGCTTCAAGAAGACACGTGGTAAGGGGGATGGACGCTCACCTGTCGCGGTGTCGTCGATACACGACATACCGTCCCTTTTTGAGGGTACTTGTGTTGAGTTCAAGGCGAAAATTGAGAAGTGGCAGGAGAGCGTTGACGATGTGGCCTCTTGCCACATTAATAAAGGTACTGTAAATCTGGAACGTATTCGTCACACTATCGCCGCGATGGCCACCACGTTGGGTGGTGTGCTGCTCGTTGGCGTTCGAGACGATGGGAGCGTGATTGGGCATCCCAGAGAGGCGCTTCGGGAGTTGCGTCTGTCGGGTTTCTGCCCTGCAATGATGAAGGGAAACCTGGTACTCAATGAAATGCGCACCATGAAGGGTGGCAAGGCGGTTGCCATGCCCAAGGAATGGTGGAAAAAGAAAGAGGTGCAGCAGGCAACGGAGGTGGAGCATCTCGTGACAGTCATCACAGTTGGGCGCGGACAGGCGCCGTTTTACACGACATCACGTCACTCGGTGCCGTACACGCGCGGATTTGCCAGCACCGTTCCGCTCTCCGTCGTTGTTTGCGCGCGGCGTGTCACCAGCCTTCTGCCGTAGCTGTCGTTCGCATCAGCATGTTTCATCTTTGCCGCCGTTGGTTAATACCGGAATACTTTTTAAACGCGATGCTTTAAAATAAATTTCCAGTCTCTCTCGGGGAGGGAAAGAGGAAGGGGGTGTACCACCGATCTCATTTTTTAGGTGAAGGAGAAACCATTGGGATCGCTTGGTAGGTAGCAGAGAGGGAATACAACATTGATCAAGCAGAGGTGATGCGAGGAGGTAAGTGATGATGGCGTGGGACGATACAGTGCGATTTTTTTTTCTCGGCTTGCTTGCTTGGTTTTTCGTCTCTTTCTCTCTCCCTCACCCCTCCTTTTCTGTGTATGTGCGCTTCTTTGTATTACCCTTCTCATCGTTTGCGATGAGAAATTTGTTTTCTTTTTGTTTCTCCTTCTTCTTTGCGCTTTTCTTTTTGTCCTCTACGTTTGCTTCCTTTTTCCTCTTTTCCATTTTACTGCTGCTCTGATACACTGCGCAACGTGCGTGCTGTGTGTGTGGGGGGGGGGGTGAGGTGCATGTGCAACGTACAGTACCACAGACGGAAACGAACGGACAGGGAGCCATCGGCGGCAGGTGTGGGGTAGTGATTGGTGTGAGTGCGTAGTGGAATCTCATCATGTCATTTCTCACCAACCTTTTCCAACGTGAGACACCGCAAGAAGCGATGCGGAAGTACAAACGCGGACTGAATCGCACCATTCGTGAACTTGATCGCGAGCGCAACAAACTACAGATGCAGGAACGCAAGATTGTCATTGACATGAAGAAGATGGCGAAGCAGGACCAGATTGATTCAGTGCGCATCATGGCACGCGATCTTGTGCGCACACGTAAGAATCAGCAAAAGATGTACAGGATGCGCACACAGATTCAAGGTGTCTCCCTGCGCATTCAGACGATCCAGTCCACTGGAGAAATGGCAACGGCTATGAAGGGCGTGACGAAGGCCATGCGGGGCATGAACGTGAATATGAACATCCCCGAGATGCAGCGCGTGATGCAGGAGTTTGAGAAGCAAAATGAGATGATGGGAATGAAGGAGGACATGATGAATGACGCCATTGATGACGCCATGGATGACGAGGGCGAAGAAGAGGGCGAGACGGAGTTAGAGATTCAAAAGGTCATGGACGAGGTTGGATTGGAGTTCAAGAGCAAGGTTGGTGTCACCGACGCATCGTTGCCGACGCACCAAGAGACTCTAGAGGATGACAAGGAACTGGACGCACGGCTTGCAGCGCTGAAGACCTCGATGAAATAACGCCTTTTTGTGTTGTTGTTTTTGTTATTGGCTCTGTTTTCTCGCCCTTCCACCCCCTCCCCCCTTTTGTTTTTCCAGCATTACATCGTATTTCTGCCTCACTCAGCTTCATCTGGCCTCAGTTGTTTTGTGTTCACTCTCCCTTCCCCTCCGTTTTGCCGACAGACCCAGTGAAGAAAAAGACGGGGTCGGGGGACGGGATGCGACGAACTAATGAAGAAAGATATACAGTATGGAGCGAGAGAGAAAGAGAGAGGGGGGAGAAAGCACACAGACACGTGCGCGCTACCATCCTGATCTCTTATAGTCCTCCTTATTCTGTCTCATCATCTTTTTATGTTTTTCCCTCCCTAACCCCAACGTCTATTTACCTCTGTGCTGCGAGAAAGAAAAAGGGCCGTGGTAGCGAGAAGAGCGAAATACAGAATTGAAGGGGGAGGAGGTGGGGAACAAAACATTTCTGTAGGCATGGATTCTGTTTTGGATCTCAATAAGCGGTGGCACGAGCGGTTGCTCCCACAGCGTACCTGCAGCCTGAAGGAGGTGGCAAATAGCACAACTTCCAAAGAGGAGATGGACGCCATGTTTCGCGAGGCGCAGGGAATTCTCGATGCTGAGACGGCGCAGAGTCATGCAGATAACAGGGGCCGCTGGTATAACGCGCAGTTTCTTTCTCGTGGCACAACATCGGACAAGATCGCTGCTGCCGCTGTCAAATTGAGCGACACAGATTTTATGTTCTTTTTGGAAGGCTTTAACCTTCTCTTCGACACTGCACGCACGGACACGCATCATTATGAGGCGGCACTCAAGGCCCTCGCTGTTATTTGGCCAAAACTGCTGCCGCACCGTCCATTGAAACGCTTTGTTTCACAATTCTTTGTGACACTGCCGACTGATGCGACTGAACGGCGGACAGTTCTTCTGTATTGGTACCTTGAGGACTATCTGAAGCGCACTTATGCACAGTTTCTCTCTCTTGCCGAAGCGATGCTGAAGGATCGGCTCCAGAAGCGGCGTGAGGCATGGCTTGACGTGGTTGGGAAGCTCATGTGCAGCGTTGCAGAAGGTCGAACCATGGCGATGGCCCTGATGGTGGACAAACTTGGTGATCCCAGCACCCGCGTGGCTCATATGGCATACCATCACCTCCTCGCGTTACTCACGGAGTCATCAACGCACCAGTCGGCGTTGTTTGTTGAGCTGGAGAAGGTTGTCTTCATGAAGAATTGCCCAGCGAGCACTATGAAGTATGCTGCAAATGTAATGAATCAGTTTGTGTATACCAAGGACGAACGGAAACTCGCTCTAAAGAGTGTTCAGACGTATCTATCACTCTTTCGTCAACTCGTGGCTAATGCCTCGGCGGATCTTTCCGTGACAACGGCGATTCTTGTGGGTCTGCGCCGTGCATTTCCATATGCCGGCACTGATATCACGCCGCTAGAGGAACACCTCAACGCACTTTTTGTCTTAGCCAACACGGGAAGTTTCGCGCAGCGTGTTTCCACCCTTTCACTCCTGCAACTCATCACCCACAACAAAGGGGCGACCGAGGCATTTGAGAACCGCTGGTTTCGGGCGTTATACAAGTTGCTCCTGATCTCACCTAAACAGCTCTCTCACTCCACTCAAATGAGTGGTTTCTTTTCCATGTTGCACAAGGCACTGAGAATGGACAAGAATGAGGAGCGTGTGGCAGCCTTTGCGCACCGGTTACTTCAACGGGGACTATACTTTGATGAGTCTATGATATGCGCTATTCTGTTGCTGGTTGGTGAGATTCTGCACGCGCATCCGCGTATTCGGGCGCTGGTTTTAGGCCCACGCAAGGCCCTGTCACAAGTTTCATCAGAACGCTATGATTTGAAACACCGAGAGCCACAGTTTGCGCGGGCCACACGGGAATCTATGTGGACACTGGGACTCCTTGCTCGTCATTCACACCCATCGGTTGTGAAGCTGGCTGTGATGTTGATGTTTAATGAGGAAATTGTTTTTGATAGCCACCCACTCGACGAGCTCACACTGTCAAACTTTCTGCAGATGTTTGTGGACGTAAAGGCACGTCCAAAGGATGAAGAGGATATCGGAAAAATGGGGTCGTCTGTATTTCGCCGCTGCGTCCACACGCCCAATATCCCGAGCGCTTCTGATCCTTACTTTATCAACGCAAACGCACGGCAGGTTGAAGTATCCGCGCTGTTTTTGCATCGCTACGCGGTACAACGACAGCGATTTCTTCAAGGTCTTTCGCATGTGCGCTCCACTTGGGGTGATGCGAGCGGCGAGGCGGACGTTGCGTTGCGTGTTGCAGATACTGACGCTTCCCTTTTTGGGCCATCGGGCAGTTTAGCCGTGCGGAATGGAAAAGTTAGGCAACACACGCATGAATTAGATTTGGATGAAGACGTACAGAGCTCCCACAGCGGTGACAGCAACAAGAGCCATGACAACGCAGGTGAGAGTGATGCTGAGATTGATGATGAATTCGACGTGGCAGGAAGTGATGGTGACTTGGAGTGGGGTAGTAGCGATGAGGCGGCGTGTAACGATCTCGATGACGAAGAGGAGGATGAGAGTGACTATTCTGGGGATAATGATAATAATAATGATGATATCGTGCTGGGCGGAAAGAGCGACACGAATGCCCTGGAGGGTGAAGACTTGGCAGAACTGCTGGAATCGAACCGAAGCGGCATATCGAAGAAGCGGAAGCGCGAGGAACAATGGCTTGATCGCGCCACGGCAACAGTGCCGGCACACAGCTTTCGTCACCGCACGTGAAGGCAAATGAAAAGAAAACGAAAATAAAGTGAATATGAATTGGGTGCGGCATTGTATTTTTGTACGTGCAGATTCGGATTGATAGGTGTATGAAGGACAGGAGTGTGTGCGAGTGTGGGAGGAAGATGCCAGGTGTGCAAGAGGTGACAGGAGGGATTATTGGCTCTCGCGTGTGTATCTTTTGCGGTACTACTAGGATGGCTGATGAACGTGACTCGTGAGTCTCTGCATGTGTTTGGTTTGCGCCACCTTCCCACGTTGTTCGCATGTTGTCGCTCTTCACCCTGCACGCCCTTCGCGAAGTTTGGGGTGCCTGTTGCGGCAAACTAACGGAGGCCTGAAAACCGCAACAAACAAACAAGCGTTCCTGCAGGAGCAATTAACAAAACAAAATAAAAATTCGCTCGGGAGGAGAAGTGGCAAGAAACAAACAAAAAAAAAAAGAGAGAAGAAAAAACTAAAAAGAAAATCTAACGATTAAGTTATGAGTGCAATACTCTTTGTGTCTCGACTCTCGCCGCATTGTTCCTGATTCTGGCTGCGTGTCTCTCTGCTGGTTTTTGACTATGAAGGTTTGCATTTTTTTGTTTTCTTTTCTTTCTTCCCACCGATGCATATAATCTTATTTCCTTTTTTTTTTCTCTCTTTCTTTCTCTTTCTTTCTCTTTCTGTCTGTGTGTACTGCCACAAAGCTAGTTTTTATTGCCCGTATTGTATCCTGTTTTGTTTTCTTCGGGGGGGGATTCCCTTGTAGTCTGAGAAAAAAATATACACATGTCGCTTGTCATGTCATCCACACGCGAGAAGTCGGCTCAACACCAGCAGCCATCAGTCCAGGTAAATGATGAGATCCTCGGACGTCTGATGAAGCTCTACCGTGCTCTGTGTGTGCGTCACGACGAGGTGGGAGAGGAGATCGTCCTCAACGATATTCTGGCGTTGCTGTTACACAACCACCACAGCGACTTGGCGGAGAGCGTCATTGCTACATGTGAGATCAGCATGCCGCACCGCTCCAACAATCAGGCGGCCCGCTACTTCTATTATGTTGGACTCACACGAGCACTGCGCCTCGACTATGTGGATGCCAACCAATGCCTTCAGCAGGCTCTTCGCAAGGCGCCTGAACGTGCCTTTGGTTTCCGTGTTGCTGCAACAAAACTGTCACTTGTTGTGCAACTTTTGCTTGGCGAAATTCCACCTCGATCAGATTTTCTACAAAAAGACATGCGAGAGAGTCTTTCGCCGTACATGCAGCTTGCTTCCTGTGTGCGCTTTGGGCAGTTAGGTCGATTCATGTCGATCGTGCAGCAACACAAGAGCATCTTCGAGCACGACCGCACTTATTCTCTTATCTTGCGGGTGAGACAGCATGTAATCAAGACAGGGCTGCGCCGCATCTGCCAGGCATACAGCCGCATTAGCATAACTGATATTTGCTTCAAACTCTCTATGGAAAACCCGGCGGATGCAGAGTACATCATCGCAAAGGCCATCCGTGATGGCGTAATTGACGCCGTGATTGACCACGAGAAGCGGCATCTCATCAGCAGTGATACTGTAGATGTGTATTCTACCTCTGAGCCCCTTTTGGCTCTGCAGCGCCGCATTCAGTTTCTCAACGTGACGCACAATGACGCGAAACGTTCGATGCGCTACTCGGCAGCCGATCCGGACCTCGAGGAGGAACGCCGAAAGGTGGACCGCGAGGAGATGGACAATCTGCTGCGTGCTATGGAGGACGAAGACGTCAGTGGCGCGGACTTTGAAGACGGTCTACCTTAGCTCTATGTTTCTCTCATGTCAGGAATGTTCAAAGGATTGGAAGAAGAAATATTGCTTGGGAAATTAAAAAAAGGGAAAGAAACCAAAAGAAAGGGAGATGAGGTGATTCTGAAAAGCGTGAGGAGGTACTACCTGGACAGAGGCATGTGACATGGAATAGGGGGGGGGGTGTTGCCAGTGCATGTGTGTCAACGATGCGACGTGTAGGGCAAATGTGTGGTGTAACGATGGAGTTTTCCGCACGACAAGATGGTGAAAGGGGGTAGCTGGTGGAAATGCCTATAATCGTCATCCCCCATCCCCTTCTCTGCAACGAAAACAAAGAGGGAGTTGATTCGCACTGATGCAGCATGAGACACTCCTGTGAGGGTGGGATACCGTCTCTGAAGAGTTGTGACTGAATGACGTATTCACCCCCTTTTTTTTTCGTTTTTGTTGTTTGTCGAATCTCTGGGTTGTCATTCCCTTTCTGCGCGTGTTGGAATATGGATGAAGGAGAGGGGGAGGGGGACAAGTTGTTTGTGCGCCTTTCATAGTTGTACTACACTGCTGCCTTATGTCCCGCCATTACAATGTTTTATTTTGTAGGTTCTGAAGGTAGTGATGACCACGGAGAAAATGGATTCTTTCACACAGCCAGAGCAGAGTGATATGTTTTGTCTTTCAGAGGAAGATTCAATCAAGGAAAATGCATTACTGACGACGGCTTTGGTTTCCATGCCTCTTCCTCTTTCGGAGGACGCGGAGCCTCAAGGAAATACACGTCGCTCCCGTCGTCGTATGTCTGTCTCTGTAAGAAGGGGTAGTAGTGTGCTTGATCGTTCTTGCACGGGGAGGTTGTTTGGGAACACTCTGGAAAGAGGAATGATTTCCAGACGCAACAGCCTTCGCATTGTAGGCAATGCCCCGGAGGGTATTGACCGCGCAGTCGCTATGGTGCAGACATATCCAATGATGGTGGTTGAGGGCACAGCTTTCGAGAATCAGATTAGTCGCAACAGTGTGATTGATAGCATAGATGTGGCTGCAGCTCAGCGGTTCAGCGCCTCGACCTCAATTGTCGAGATAGATGAGAGCGGGGAGGTTTCTACGTCTTTGCTTGACACATTGAGCCGTGTGCGAGCATCTAGCTGTGTGGTCTCCCTTGCTGTGCGTATAAAGCGAGCATGTATGTGGGAAACTATCATTGTGAACGCTCTTGCCCAACTTGCATGGAACAAGATGTTTCGTCTTCGTCGTCTCCGCTCAGCACTTGAGATCCACATGCTCCCTACCATCTTGAGGAAACGAGGAAAAGCGGGAACTACAGGACTTTTCGTGCGCAAAGCGCACGTCCGTGGGGCTTCACTGCTTCTTGATGACGAGGGTATAAAAGCGCAGGGGAGTATTCTCATGGAAAAGTGTCGATTCCTTGCATCATTTGGCTCTCTAAAGCTTTGTGATGCTCTCGCGGAGGTTGTTGATCGCTACCGCTTCTCTGCCGGAGATGTCATTGCTACTGCTGGTACACAAAAGCACGACGCTCTGTATATTCTCATGTCAGGCAAATGCGATGCCATACGTCACAACAATATAAGGAATCTTGTTCAACGCACACGTGTGGAGCCTGGAAGCTGTTTTGGTGGAGTTCTTGGCAGCAGAGCATTGTTTTCAGAAACGTATCGGTCAATCTCCCAGTGTATCCTTTGGGTTATCAGGCGAGATACCTTCGAGAAGGTTTTTATGGATCACGCCGATGACGACATGAAACGCATTTTGTTAGATTCGTTGAGGAATCACGAGATGGAACGACTGGTTGAGGATTTTCCCTTACCAGAATGTATGCCCCGGGTGCCAATCTATCGACACATTGATCAGCCAACTGCGCAGATGGAAGTGTATGCAAAAGATTTCAAACCGCTGGTGCTAGTAAAGGGGGACGTTCTGTTCAAACAAGGAGACCCCCCTGGCGCTGTCTACTGCCTTGTGGAAGGGTGCGTTCAGCGGGTGCTGCCCGGGTCCGACAAGTCGGGCAGTAACAGTACGCGGCAGGTCTTGTCTCCGAATGACGCGGACAACAACTTTGCTCTAAGCACACGGTTTTTGCTCTTGGGAGAAGAGCCGCACATTTTGCCTGGTGCACAACGATATACCTGCACTGTCTTAAGCCATTCAGTACTCTTCTTCAAAATTGAAGGGGAACGGTTTGTCAGCGCGTTGATGGACGATGCGAAGTTGTTTCTTGAACTCCGAGAGAAGTTGACTTCACAGATGTGTCAGTGGATGCGGATCGCGCCGGAAGCTCTCCGCCAGGTTCCTCTGTTGCGAGATTTTTCACGATCCCAACTCTCAACAATTCTGAGTATGGCGAAAGCGCGTGTAGTACAGCGCAGCGTCTCTGTATGTGAGCCCGCGCAGAGCATCCACGAGATTTACATAGTCACCGCAGGCTCTGTGAGGGACCCGCGAGAGTTTAGTCGCGTTCCGACACATCCAGTGTCATTACCGAGCATGGAAGAGGAAATGCTGCTGGAGGAAGTGAATGTTAAGGGAAAGAAGGGCGTGGTACTTAAAAAGAATTTTTCTTCTCCTGAGAAGGAACCGAAAAACGTACCTCTTTCTACACATGCAGAGGGTGCAACCAAAGGACAAGTATATCCACCACCTTTCGCCCAACAGGCAATGATGAATTTCACACCAGCTGTTCATGGAACATTCAAGGGGTTGGATGGTGTGCAGTCTATTGAGGAGTCATTCAATACTTTAAGGACTATTACATACCCGGACGAGGAGTTTGACCTTTCGCCGCCACTTCCGCAGAACCCTGTAAGGGATATTGTGTGTACCCTTGGTGGAGGTTGGGAGGGCCTACTTGTGGATAAGTGGCCGAACGGATGGGAGACGACAACCACTGTGGAGTTGTGGGCGGTGCCAGTGTTGGCCATACGAAACGCATTTAACTCCATGCCAAAAACATCGCAGACCGCAGTTCTTTCCTACCTCCGGAATGTGCAGATGTTGGAACTCGGCCTCTCTGCCCCAGTGGTGGCGAAGTTACCCGCCATGAGTGCATATATGCCGTTCGAGGAGCGTCTCGCGAAGCCTAACTTAAACCTCGAAAGAGAGACGCTTAGGGTCCGTGGGAGAAAACATGTGGGAAGTTCCACATCAGGGGGCTTTTCCACTGGGACAGGAGACAGGGTGAAAACCTCCACCAACGATTTCTCTATGTCGCGTACAAGCACACTCACCATGTCAACGCCTTCTTTGTCATTCTTGGGCAATTCCAGCGCCCGAGAAGAAAAGAAAGCACCAAAGCGTCAGCGGCTCAGAAAAAAATTATTGCCATTGCTCTCTGCACAACGAGCTCAGCCCTTTGAGAAGAGCACCAATAGCAAGAAACCGGAAACTGTGGTCTCGGTGTCTGAGGTACCACCGCCGAAAGCGGGACCGCCCCCGCTTCTCTTTCTTCGTCGCCTTACCCCCAAATTGGTGGAGGAGACACCAGAGATTACACCTGAACTGTGTGCCATGTACATCGGAGAGAAACCACAAGAGAACATCATCCGACACCCATTCTCTATTGAAAGGGGGAAGAAAGCAGCGCATGTAAGTGATGAAACTCATGTGGGCTCTAACCCAATATGGCCGACTGCGTCGAATGCGAAGAAGGAATGGTTCCGCGTGCTTCCAAGCTTTGCACCTCTTCCAGGCACCATCAACAACCAGAATTACGCTGTCGTTTCGCCAAGTCTTGTGCCGAATACAGCACTCATGGTGAGGCGTGAGAAGGGGTATGGCGATGTGTTAGCCATGCAGGCAGCCTATTTTAGACTCCAAGCGCAGAAAAAACGTGAGGCAGCTGAATCTTCAACTGGTTTGGCTCATGTTTACCCGACGGTCCCTTTCTTGGAGAAGGGAAGAGTAGCGCTGAGGGGTGTTAGTCACCCCACACCTGGGCGACACGCATACCGGTTTTAAGACTGGGGCCGCATTATGCGCCAAGATACAACGAAGAAGAAAAAAAAAAAAGATGTGATGCCGGTTACATTTGTGCAACAATGGCAAAAATAGCCACAATTAGTGCACACAGGGATCTTTGGGATGTAAAAGAAGCAGTGATGTCATGAAAGAAAACAAAACCACAAACGAAAAGTACAAGAAAATAATGATGATCAAAAGAAAAAAAGAATAAAATGATGCAGTTGGTGCCATTCTGGTGTTGTTATTGATCCTTTGCGCAAAAATTTTTTGCTTACTCTTCATATTCTCAACCTCATTTACCCCCCCCCCCCCTTTACATCAACACATGTATAATAGAAGAAACAAAAAGCGATCTGATATCATATGCACACCAACTGGCTTTTATGAAATCATGATTTCTTGTGAAGTTCCGATAAAAGACCACAGAGTCTTACATCTCATGTTTATCCTCTCTTTTATTTATCTTTCCTTAAAAAATAAATGTGTGTGTATTTCTGCATTTCCTTTTTTTTTTCTTCTCTCCTTTTTTACATTACTCTCTGCGTGTTTTTGCTCACTTAAAACTGCAAGAAAGAGGGTTAGAATAGTCATTATGGAGAAGAACTGGGCTTTGGGTGAGAGTGGGGCAAAGGTGGTGGAGGTTTCCTACGAGGCCACTCATGTGGCAAGTGCTGCTTCCAACCTACTTCTTGAGCGTGAGGACGTGCTCTGGATCACTGGTGACGTACCGCAGCATGTGACGCTGAGGTTGTGCGACCCACACCCACACCTTTGGTACGTTGGGTGGCATGTCTGGCATGATTATCTTACAAACCCCAAAACAGTAGAGGTGGCGTCAGGTGAGTCTGTCGATGACATGGAGGCTCAGCTCGTCTGCCAGGCGATGTCTGGAGCAGGAACACAGATATGGAAGCTTCCCAACTCAATTCCCCCCAAACACTTGTTTCTTCGCATAAAAATTTTAGAGGCCTTTGGTGTTGGGCCCACATACATGAATAACATAGTTCTGTTTGCCAACGATCCTGGCACCCGTTTCCGAAGCACCAGCAACATGGGAACGGCTTCAGGAGGCCATAAGGAGGGGTCAATGGGGCGGATGAGTGTGCTGCTCAAGGAACTTGACGAGGACATCCGTGCACTGCACCCTATTAAAACAGTTAACCCACCGAAGAACATGTTGCTTTACGTCCCACAGGAGCCAGTAACCATCATCCCACATGCTGACGCCGCTGATATGCAGGACGGTTCGTCGCCCCCTCTACGTGCACCGATGCAGCTTGAAGGAACCAACGGTATGAACAAGACCCCACAGTGCGGCGGTTACTTACGGAATTTTTCTGAGACCGGACCTGCAGCACCTCATGGACTTCCAGGAAGTGTCGATACAGCGGTGGTGTCGCGAGGCTTCAATGATCGCCTCTGTGCGCTGGAGCAGGCAGTGGCTTCTCTCACACAAACTATGAATCACCAGCGGGAGGATCTAACAATGATCAAGAGGCTTCTTCTTCAGCAAGCAAGTGACCGACGGCACGAACTGGAGCGGCAACTCTCCACAGCGCATACATCATTAGCATCCCAACAGCAGAATCAGCAGAAGAACTCAGAGAACTCACATCGAGTATCTCGTCACCAAGTCTCTGTAGACTTCCCTGAAGACGCCCTCCGGTCTTTTGTAGAGAGTGTATTGACGCCAAAACTTCAGAGGCATACAAAACGGACCGAGGCTCAAACAATAGCCAAATTGGATGAATTCCTGAAGGATATCGTAACGGAAATCACCCAAGCAGTAGATGACCGCGTTCGGTCTCATCTTCTTCAGGCTTCGGTGAATGTCGGTGGCACCTGTTCAAGCTTACCGCCATATTTTTCTGAGAGCAGAGGGATGCATTCAGCACACACACCAGTACATCACCCAAAGAACAGTAGACAGAGTTCATCTAGAGGTTACGATTCTAATAATCCTGCTCGTAGTAATAGCGCTAATGGTACTAATATCACCACTGCCCCTGTTGCGGTTGGTACTGCCGCTAACAGCGGTCCGTGTCGCACGATGATGCCCTTTGCAACAACCCCACGGGGTAATGCGCACGCTCGGAGAAGCAAGGAAACCGGCACTGTCCCTGTGTCTATCATTCGCGACACGGCAATGTAGAGCCACTCAAATGACATATACGTTCGTGTGCAACCTCTGGGTAATGCTTGATGACCGCTGGTAAGACTTTATATTTGTCCCTTGACATTTCTTTTTCCTTTCTCTCAGTGTGTCTCTTTCTCTCTGTATGTGTCTCTGTGTGTGTGCCCTCGCATTTTCTCTACCCCTTTTTTCGGTGATGCCGTGTGTTTTGCTGCCTTTTTTTCGCGGATTGGTTTCTGCTGCATCGTTGGGCTATTTGCACTCGTTTTTCTCTTTCCGAAACATAGAAAAGTATGAACTAGGGTTGCATTTTGGAGTGTTTACTAGTTCTGTTTGGTGTTGCTTTTTTTATCCACGTTTGGCTGTCATATGCGATTCCTCCTTTGTTTCTTTGTTTGTGTTTCCGTTTTCTCCACAATTTAGTGGATTTGTATGAATGTCCCCGCGCACGTGTGTGTGGGGGTGGGCGAAAAGTGTGTCTGTTTTCTTCTTGTTGTCATGAATTGGTATCGTCTTCCCGTTTTTTAAAATTTCCATGTGTTGTTGTGTACAGCGCTCTGCCTCTCGCTGTTGTCCAACATTTTGTAAGTTGAGGGGGCGGGGAGGTGTGTGACCTGGTGACGAAACAACACCACCGCTACTACCACCACCACCAAAAGAGAGGGGAGGGACACGAAGGGTGACGTAATACGGATACCCCCTGGACGACAAAAGCAACATAGCGAAGGTATTTAGTACACCTATTCAAAATATATAAAAAAAAAAACAACAACACCGAAAATCAACAAAGGACATTTTTTTTTTTCTTTCTGTGGCTGCTGCCTTTTTTCCTTCAGAAGATAGGATTGGCATGCAGTCGCGGAGAAACTCGATGATGGCACGGGTGTGCCGAAAGTACGCACGTGTCCCTGGCCAGCACGGAGATGGTAATGTTCCTGCCTTCTACCCTATTGCCATCAACCCTGGCTGGTGGGGCCAGCCGTTTGGAAAAGTGAAGGACGCAAAAGGGCAAATAATCCTTTTTTACGGTATTGTTTTCCCATTCACCATGTACTGGGTGTTTGATGTGACTTTCGCCCAACGCACACGCGTGGCTAATGTTGGCAAACGTGCTATGTATTCTAACTTTTTCTTTAGGCAGATGGATCTGGATGACCCAGACCACGCAATAAAGTACGAGAAGCTGCAGGAGGAGATTGCAGAGAACAAACTGGATGTTCGTTGGGGAGGCACAAATTTCCTGGCAAGCTACTTGTGGGAACCGGGGGATCCACAACCGGACATTCGTCGCCGTGCCGCACCCGAGCACCACCATTAGACGCTGCTTTATTATGTGCTGTTGTAACATCGGGGTGGCTGAGGGTGCGCTTTCTCTAGGAGGAGGGGGAAAGGTATTAATTTGCTTTCTTTTTCTCTGTCTCACGCGTATGTGTGTGTGTGTGTGTGTGTGTGTATGTGTGTGTGTGTGTGTGTGTGTGTGTGTGTGTGTGTGTGCAACCCGTGTATGGACCGGTTTTTCAGGGAGTACTCAGTCGTTTTCTTTCCATTGTTTTCAACCCCGTGTCTGAGAATTATGCAATGACGACAATAGCAGGCCGGAACGCGGTAGCCGGGCGAAGAAAAAAAAAATGTTCTCATTCTCTGAGGCTGCTTCCCTCTTGATGATACTAATTGCAGCACTTTTCTCTTCACATTTTTTTATCCCTTTCCCATTTCTCTGTTTCTCCACAGCCGATCGGGGAAAACTACAGACAGGCAGAAGTAGAGGACGAGACGAGTCTGAGTACTTAGTTCTTCAAAAAAAATTCCTTTTGTTGTTTTTTGTAGGGGGTTTCGGTCTTGCTTATTGTTTTCATTTGAATTATTAGTTTTTTTTTACTTCATTTATTGTTGAAATGATGCATCTTGCCATCCACGCGTTTGTTGCTTGGTTGACATGCTTCTACTGGTTTGTTTCGCTGCTCATTCTTGTCCTGCGCATCAATGAGCCGTGTTTTGGCAACTTGACACGCTATGGTGGCCGCTTCGAAGCAGCACTGATGATGAGTGGCGTGCAGAGCTCTAAAACGCGGCATCCTCCCTCGTTCTCTGATTCCGGGTCTATTCTTTCCTTTCGCCGTGCAGTGAATCCTCGCCCCCGGCAACGGTTTCTGGACAGCATCATTTGTATTGTGCTGGCGCTGAGCCGCTCAGCACTATGCCGTTTGCGAGTGAGTCGGAAGCGCAGCTTTTGTGCTTTTTACATTACAGGCATTACATTCAGTCTCCTCCTGTTGTTGTTACCGAATTTCGGCCTCATCCCGGATTGTTTAACAAACAGTGCCGATGCTACTCTTTTTACCCCAGTGATTGGTACTGGTGGTAGTTTTTCCGTTCATTTGCCAGGGTGGGACTCGTCGTGGTATTCCAAGTCGCTCCCACTCATTGCGTTTCTGGTTCACTGTGCTGTTCGATTGTGGGAATGCCTCTTTCTACACTCCTTTCGAGGTGGACCGTGTGATTCCGTTACACTCTTTGCAGCTCTTGCAGGGTGCTCTTTCTATGTGTTTGCGTCCATTTCGAGTAGCAGTTTTTTTCTTTTTCAGGCTACACGATCGGTGCTTGTATGCCAAAGCGGAAACGACGGCCAAGAATGGCTTGAAAGGCTTCCTTATCGTTCCTCCTCCCCAACAAAAAGTGCCGTGGTCTTTTTACTGCTGCATTTGGTTCTTCAAGGACTGCAAGTCTTCCATCACGGCATTTTGGCGAGGTTGCGTAGTGGATCGGGTGCATGGACTGCATCTTCTGATTTGACTTACAAAAAAAGAAGCCCCAAAGTGACTGGTGACGTTAAAGGAGCAAAAAGTACACACTCGGACATTCCTTATCATTTTCCATATACGCATCTTTTTACCTACGTGCTGGAACCCCATTACGCCTGTGAGGTCATGATGTACATGGTCAATGCAGTCAGCATTTGGAGCCACATATACCATGACATACCCCCCTTCAGTCGCCTCTGTGAAGGACACATGGTAAGAGGAGGTGGAGCAGCGCACTGCTCGCTACTTCTACTACTAATTGCGGTGGTAAGTTATATGGCTCCACTGGGTGTGTTGCTATTCTCACTCTTTAATCTCTCTATCACAGCTTCCGAGCACCGTCGCTTTTGGATTCGCTTGAATGCGCAACAAGAATCTAATGAGAAGATTCCACCATGGAACCTCTTTTACTATATATGGTAATGCTCTCCTCCTAGGGGGCGGACATTTGCCGTTGGCGGTGGTAGTGTTACACATTTCTCCCATTTTTTCTATTTATTTTTACTAATTTTTTTCTTTTTTTTTTCCCCTCCCCATTTTGTTGTGCCCTTTTTTTTTCCTGCATTTTATTTGTTTCTTTGCGTCTTTATCACCCCCCTTTTTTTTTTGCATGCTCCACCTCACCAATCTTTATTTTTCGGTTATCTGCGACCTGTTTTGGACGACCTGGTAACGTTGCAGCCGTGCTTCGCTAGCGGGGATGCCCTCTCTTGGTTCCGGCTATACCTTTGAGGATTTCCTCATGCGGTTGGAGCGCAGCCCGGAGACGCATATGTCGCCGCTCTACCACCAGCACCGCGAACTCTTCGTGCGTCGTCCTGACATGTTCTCGCGAGCAGTCAGCTCCATTACCTGGGAAAAAGGGTGCGCGCTGGTTAGTGCAGCCTATCACTCTCAGCCAATCGCAGTCGAGACGTATCGCACCCTGCTAGCACGCATGCTACTACACAACCGGTACGTGCAACGCAGCGGATCTGGTGTTTTAGTTCCATGGATGGCTGCCCTTCGCACGTATTCCGAGGCCATTCTCACCCACGGTAATGCGGTCCCCACACAGATGACTATATCTGCGTTGCGTCTTTTTGCGCCGCAGCGACAGTGGATTGCTGCTATTTCCCTTCTAAAGCTGAGCCAGGCTAACGAGAAGATGACTCTGCCGATGATTCTCGAAGCATCCAGTTGCTGTGCGACCCCAAAAACCTGGAAAACGGCCATGGTACTTCTAGGCTTATTGCATGCACAAACAGGTAACCTGCTGCCTGACTGCATTCAGAGTCTACGGCCCATTGGGACAAACGCAGCTACGATGTCTGCCGCCGCTCATGCGTTGCTTCCCGATAAGAAGAAACCAACACCTGAGCAGAAACATGTCCTATCGGTGCTTAACGAAGTGGTAGCAGCTGTTCCGTGGGAAACCGCACTGTCAAATGAGATGTGTGTGTCTTATCTCACACATCTCGTGGCGAGCACAACGTACACACCCCAGAAGAAGACAGAAGCTCTAACATCTTCAACGAGGAGTCTCCCATGGGGGGTTTTCACACAGCTTATGATAGTGGCGCAGAGTGCCTTGACGAATTCGGGCTCTAGCGATAATGCACTTCCAGCAACCACTTTGGTAGGTCCGCAGATGATGGGGTATCACAACGAACTCGAGGCTTCTCTGCTGATGTCTTCCGCGCTCGGCGAGAACTTGCGTCTCCTTAAAGGTAGTCCCGAGGTTGCAGTGGCATTCATCGCATCTATCGTAGACAAAATGCCTTCTGCAGAAGCCTCTGCCTCGTTTCTAAGGGAGGCAGCCGCATTGAGTCATGGGAATGCTACTGCAGCGTTTCATCACCCGCTTGTAGTGCAGACATTTCTTCGGAGGTGTATGTTGAGTAGGGGTGGGTGGCAACTTGCGTCTTCTGTTCTACTTTCACGAACCTCTGGAACCTTGCCCTGCGATATTGCTAGCATGCTTGTGCTGCAGATGCGTGAAGCAAAACAGGTCTCTCTGGTTGTGGATATTCTTCAGAGGTGTCTCGTGCCGTCTAAAACCATGTTGACTCAGAAGGCGATGGAGGCTGTTCTTCATTGTGTGCTGGCACAAAATCTTGCCGTCTTAAGAGTGAGCTGTCACTCGAGACCGACAGCACGTGATGTGAAGAGGATAACAAGCGTGCATTGGCTCTCTGCATTGAGCTGGGCGACAGAGCTACAGCAGGATGAAATAGAGGGACGTATCTTGCAGACAGGATCAGCCCCTTCTGCCGGTGGGGTAAGTCACACACCTCCAGTGGTGGCTCCGAAACTGAAACCATTGTCGTGTCGCATGCTCAGTCTTCTTGTTCACATCTGTGTGAGTGCAGGTAGTCCTCAAGGGGCACTCCAGGCGATGGGATACGCCCGCATGGCCAACAAGACTGAGCTTTTCCTCTCTGAGGAAATTCGGGCAGTTCTCTACTGCATGCTCTATGACCGCCCCTACGAGGCTGAAGCCATCGTGCGACAGGTAGGAACGAAATATGGGAAGGACAAAGCGCAGTATCTGGAACGGCTACTGCAAATCGTGGAAGAGAGAAAGGAGTGCGAGTCGACCACAATGGACCATTGATCCGTATTGCAGTTGTTAATCCTCTACGCTTGTCATTCTCCCCCATGGATCTCTCCTAACGGCTACAATGACTTCTAGGATGGCTGAGAAATGCGTTCCATGGAGCCAGCCATCTACACTGCTCTGTTCCAACTGATATATATATATGGTGCTGCTGCATTTGTTCTTTGTTTTTTTTTCTTTTTTTTTTGCGCCTGTTAAAGGGAGGTAGTTGTATAGATAAAAGTGGAAACAGAGTTAAACACACAGACGCAGTTAGTAGGTGAAGGTGTACCATGGAGGTGCGGGAGGGTGTGCGGTCTCTGACCCCAATTGATAATGTGGAGAAGTGGGACCACAGCGTGGAAAACTTTATTCGCAAGACCAGTCTGGGGTTCGCTAGCGGTATTCTACCAGCCCTTCTTATGGCGCGCTCTGCTGCAGCGCGTAGTTCTATTCTTCTTTTCTGCACGGGTGTTGGTGCAGGCATCGCGTACGGAGAGGCGCGTTACCTTTTTGACCACAACATTCTTTTTGATCGTCGCCACATTGTTCAAATAGAGCTCTTCACACCAAAGAAGTAGATGGAATTTGCAGGTTTCGTGAAGGACTGGGGTGTGGGAATCAGTGTTGTAGGAATGACGCAGTGAGGATGATAGGGTGGAAGAGAAGAATATGGAAGGTGTCTGTTGTTTGCTTCCATGCTCCTTGCTTCTCTTGTGGGATTACTTTTATGTGTGTGTGTGTGTGTGTGTGTGTGTGTGTACACATAATATTTTTGTTACATTGTTGATTTTATCTCCGATTATGTGGTTCGACGATACTCTGATGTCCCTCGCTCTCGCTGTTGCTGCCACCCGCAGACCTCTGCATCTTTTTTTTTCGGACAGCTAACAGTGGCAAAGGCAGTTTTATTTGCTTCTGCTTTTATTTTATGTTGTTGGTGGTGGGTTTATATGCATGAGCGGGGATGGGTGGAAAAAAAGACGGAAGAAAGAGACTGACCGAGCGAGTGTGCGTGTGTGTTGCCGTTAGTTGCCCGGGTGATGTGTTTTCCGGAGAGGTTTGTCGGTGATCCCATCGTCATTGATGAACATTGCGCCATCTCTTTTTCAACGCGACCCCTGCACTGCTGCATGGTGGTTGCCTGCAATACCTCGCGGCGCCGCATCAAGGTGCGTATTGACTTCACACAATGCACACGATACTGTGTATTTTCCCCCGTTGCAGGGGCTGTTGCTGTGGCATCGATGGTCGCTGAGGTCACCATTGCACCGCATCGAATGCGCAATGTTGGGGTGGTGGAACAGAACAATGGAACGTCGCCACTGTCACAAGCAGCGCTTCTTCTTCAGCTCCAACATGTGGTGCAGGTCTTTGTGGAGAACGACAGAGGAGTTATGATTCCTGCGGGCAAGTGGAGGAGGGGTTGCAAGCAGGTCTTGTCCTGTTCCTCTCCACCCACACTCTCACCAACTACCCAGGAAGATGCTTGGCCTAAATGGCTTTTTCATCTTCGCCCGCATGATCTTATTGCCAAAAGAATGGATACAGCCTCTGTCCCTCGGGACGATGGGGAAAAAGAGGCGGAGGTAGCGATTCAAGTACATGAGGTCTCTGGTGGTGCAGCCTATGCTGTCAGTGCCGTGAACAAGACCAAAACACCATATCGTGTTGCATATCATCTGCACTCTGTGTGTGCCAATGAGACGGGCACATCGGCAGCATTCTTTTTTGTACTAATGGATGGATGGATATGTAATGAGGGGCAAACACTGGAGGGGTACGTGCCAGGTTGTGGTGATGTTGCTCTCGGGTGGGTTGTGCGGCGCGATACCACTCTTCCCGTCGTTGAAAGATCCCCGTTGCATAGTTTCACGGCCATCATTTGTGATTCTGCTGCCCTGCAGGGAGTTGCACATGATGCGATGAAAGCGGTGGATCGCACACAGCACCGTCTGGGGAATGAAAGGCGAGGGAAAAGGGGGTGCAGCATCAGCAGCGGGAGGGAAAAGGCCAGGGAATTGTTGCAGGAGCCAAACTTCCTCGATACCACAGTTTCGGAGTCATTGGTTGCAAAAATGGCGGTGGTTCTGGAGTCACCACCTCCACCGTTGCCGTCGCCCCCAAACTGCCTAGTGGGTTCTTCTGCTGTGGCTACTACTTTTTTCATCGATGACTCGCAGCAGAACTTGCACTCAACAGCACTCCCCTGTGATCTGTCAATATCACCTGAAGCGGAGGCAGGAGTGAACGAAGGGGCAGAGTTGCTGAATGACATTAGACAGAACTACGTGGAGTCTGATTGCCATGATAAATCAACACCTGGTGTCGAGACGCACTACATGCGAGATCTGGAAGAAGGGTCGAGGAACATCCGCTTTAATGTGGGGTTGCAGATTGACACGGAGGTGGAGCGCCGCAGGGCACTACTGGGGATTGGATGTTGTGCACGAGGGAAATCGGCCGCTGACACGAAGAAAAAATCTCCTTCACTACCTGGCGTATGCAGGGAGGGGGAAACAAGTGACACTCTAGATAATTCGCCCACTTCGTTGCACATTAAGCAGTTGCAGAGGCGGTTTGATGTGCAGGAAGCACTGGAACGGATTTCAATCGAAACGGCTGAGATGACACAACGGAGAGTTTGTCTGCTGGAATGGAATCAGCCGATGTGCATTATTTGCGAGAAGCCAGTCTCGACGTGGGCGCTTTTTATGGAGAACCCAGTGACTTCCCAGAGAGTTCACTTTTCCTGCTACGTCGAGATGCGACGGGAGAAACGGTGTTCTAACGGTGTGATCTCCTCCGTACATGATTCCGCGACTGAGCCTTGTTATTCTTCAAAGAGACCGATCTGATGGATGGGCAAGGCATGGCAGCAATTAATAAGGAAGAAAAAAAAATAGGAACTAATAAACGAGACCGATCTGTTTGCGGTTGCGTTTTTTTTTCTCTCTTTAGCATTTGCTTTTATTATTATTAATGTTAGTGTACTCGTATATATATATATATATATATATATATATATATTTCTTCTTCGACGCCGGCGGCATGCTTACCAGCCACCACCCCTGGAGCACGTCCAGTGTCAGGGAGGGGAGGTCGGGCACCAAAGAAAATAATACAACTCTATCGTGAAACTCTGAGGAATATGAGGAGGTGCGGCGGCAGTGCTGTTGCTGCGTGACATTTTATTGTTGCGCTCGTCTGGATGTGGAGTCACCACGTCATCTCTACTCCCATCTTCGCATTACCCAAATTTTCTGTGTGTCACGTATAACATATACGTGGATGGAAATAATTTGTGTAATGTGTTTTTCTCTATGGGCGGATGCACGCTCCTTTTTTGTTCTTCCAATTTCTTTCTTTGTTGTCGTTGTTGTTGTTGTTTTGTGTGTGTGTGTGTGTCTGTACGTGTGGCGTTTGCCACGACATGCTCATGTGTAGTTGATTTTTTAAAAAAAGGCGGAAACGGCAAGAGCACACAGCCAAGAGGAGCCGTGGTTCGGTAGGGCGTTGCTCTCGCTAGAAAAAAAAAAAGAAAAACATGGCGGCTCCTCATGGCATGCTTATCTACAACAATGACATCACAGCTGACAGCCTGGTTGACATGAAGGGTTGCCGGAAGATCGTGGAGGAAGTTTCAAGCAAAATGCCCAACTCATCGCTCTTTAAACTGGATAGGGAAGACCACACTTTGGCCAACATTCTGCGCATGAAGCTGCATGAAAACTCGCAGGTGCATATTGCTGGATATCGTGTGCCCCACCCAACACAGCACCGTGTAGAGCTTCGTGTGCAGACGTCTGCCGACGGATCAGGCCGCCCTGTTCCAACACCGAAGAAGGCGCTACTAGGAGCAATCGATGCGTGTATGCAAGACCTTCAAACATTCGAGGAGCAACTTCGCAGAGAGGCACACTCTAAGGGACTGGAAACGGACTAGCGATGGTCAGGAAGAATTCCCCCCCCCCCCCCCTACTTATTCCTGAGTAGTGACATTCTGTTTCCTCCTTCGATTTACTCGCGTGGACGTGAAGGACGGAACATCTATCCATTCATATTTTTATTCGTTCCAATTTTATTTCCTCTTTCATGAGGGAGAGAAAGAGAATTACTTCTATCTTCTAATTGGATCTTCTAGTGACGATAATTTTTTCCCCTTTTTTGCCTTTATTCTTTTGGCAGCTCATTCCAGTGTGCTGGTAGTTATTAGTCGTTGCGTTTATTCCTTACGGGGAGCGTATATTTGCTTTTAGTATCTTTTGTTGCTTATTTGTGTTTGACCGAAAGATGAGGACAGGAGGAGAAAGCGTGGCGAATGAAGATCGAACTTCAGATATGAGGAATCCGTTTTCCGTGCAAAAGAGAAGTCATGTGGATCGTCTAGTAACGCATCATACCACGAAGCTAATGTCAAACCCGATAAATATTGCACTGATGGTGGTATGGGCGATTGCATGCAAAGGCGCGTTGGTCCTTAGTATAGTTGGTGACGTGTTCCAGAGTGAGGCACCAGTGTTTCCCTTGATACCGACCGTTACGACAAGTGTTGGACTAAACTTGCTTTGTGCATGCCTTTGTATGCTGCTTGGACGAAGGGCGCTTCGGGGGTTTCGCTTGTATCAGCCCTTCATTGGCGGTCAGTCGTTTGTAGTCATGCAGGGATTCGGGCATGGCATATTGGTCATATCCAGTATAATGATTTTCATATATGTTTGGCAGCTAAGTGCACCATCTGCTGTTTACCGATATGGCACAATGACGGTTCTCGGGTGCTTTAATACAGCTGCGGTCATAACGCTAATGGTTTCCCTCTTGTTTTTTGTACCGAGGCGACGCTCCTCAAGGAGCGTTGAGAGAGGGGTAGATACATCGAATAATGACACGGCAGTGTGGTGGCACGATCTTTCCGCTTCACCAAATGGGGAGATCGGTATTGTGGTCTCCCTTTCTGTTGCTATTCTTGCCTGCTCTTCATTTGCAGAGTTTTATCCTGATCTGCGAGCCATTTTTTCTGTCATTGGAGCAGTGCTTCTAATCATTAGCATCGTCATAATTCATCTGGTAATTGGGTACTGGTACACTCCAGGTTACTGCCTCTTTATGCCCAATGCGGGCAGCCTTAAAATGAGTGTAATGCAATTCTTTGGTTGGTTTCTTGCAGCTGCCACTTTGCAATTCGAGATGATACTATGCAGAACAGGCGCCAGCTCACCCTCATCGTGGCATTTGCTTTCTGGCTTAAGCTCTGTGATAAGCATCAGCACATTACTTTTGTTCGTGCGGCTGCATCGTTTTCCAAATTTTGAGCGGAGTGAACTGCTGTTGCTGGGGGAATATGGCCCACTTATTCTTACCCTTGCAGCTGCCATCCACACAGCCATTGTATGGGGTGTGGCGCTTGTGTTGTCATCTGAACGTTATGACTCCGAACCACAACTACGTCAGGGATTTTTCCTGTGCCAAACACTTTCCTCTCTCCTTACCTTTGCTCTTCCGCCCTGTACCCACTTGCTCGGTCGCGTCGCATTTGGTAAGGTGTATGGAGTGTGGATGCCTTTTAGGGGGCCACCGGAGTTTGTGCTGCTGCAGTCTACTGGATGGACATGCTTTGGATTGGCTATCTTTTTTGCCACCTTGCAGCTCACGGAGAATATTCACTTTCGGTTTGTCATCATTCAGTCATCGCTCACAGCACTTTCTCAGGGGTTTGTTCATGCCTCGTTGCATCTGTTTGATGAAGGATACAAAGGTCGTGGGTCAAGATATGGCAACTCGTCTAGTGATGCAATTTTCAATAACGGTGAATTCACCCAATCTACCAGTTGGGAGGAAGATGAGGCCACATTACAAGAGGTAGACCGCTCCTTGGTTGCGACAGTACTGAACGGGGAGATGTTGACCTCCATTCTACTCTGTATGATTGGACTACTTGTACGCATTGTGGCAGATGTTGCGGTGAGTAGTGGGAGTGAATTAGATAAAATTATTCATATTTCAATTGAATCCCTTTTAAAACTCTCAACTGTTATATCGTTTCTTGTGGTGCCACTCGCCCATATTTCTATGCGACAGCGCATTTCAATATGGCGACCCTTTGTTGGTGGTGGTGGGTTTATCGCTATGCAGTCAGTTGGATGGTCTATCTATGTCGTAAATGTTTTAATTGCCATCGCCAACAGTTTCCTTGGTAAACGCAAGAGCCTGATGCTGCCAGTTATGGATGAACAGTATGTGTTCTTAGAGTACACCATGGAGGGTCTCTTTGCTACAATGCCATTCGTCTGTATTATCATTGCCGCCTTTTTCGAGGCGCAGGAACAGAGCTGTAAGTTAAGTCACCAAGAGCGGTCTCGGGAAAAAGTTCTTGAGCTGTTTCGTGTCCTGCAGCGTGCAATTCCTGATGAGGATGACCTTTCTCACGCGGAGATGTTATTGAAAGCCATTGCGGGGCCGCGATGGATGGATCCACCGGCCACAGATGGTGCTCGACTTATTCACGAGGATGAAGAAACAGCGCAGATGCGTCAGGAGGCGGCGACCCACATTGTGGCAATTTTGAGCGTGGCCAGCGCATTGGCATTCATTTCTGCTACGTTACTCGCCGAGCGTCAGCCAATATTCACTCTTGTTTTTGGTGCTGCGGGCGTGGTAGTGACTACCATTTCCTGTTTCTCTGTGCACTATGTGTATGGCACGTTTCTGCACCGTGCATCTGGGCGTTATTCGTTTTTTATGCCGTTTTCTGGTGGACCAACTTTTGTTGCACTACAGACAGTTGGTTGGAGCTTTTATACTGTTTCTTTGATGATGATTATTCTGAGCTGTGCAGAAGGAGAGGGCACTGCGATTGTATTCACCACCGCTGGTGTCTTTGGTATCGGTGCACAGTATTGTATTCTCAATTCTGTCCCACGATTTGACCCGACACCGCGTCCAAAGTCGGTGTTTGAGCAGAACGCTGAAGGCATTCTGGCGGTGCTTGCGTTGATAGGCTCCTTTGCCTTTGCGATTGTGTACGACTTGTACACACAGAAACGAATTTCCGGAATGACATATTCCCTGCTGCCAATTATGGTTTCCGCTGTATCAACATGCTTTGCTGTACCACTAGGCCTTGTATCGCTAAAGCGCAATGCAAACATTTACACCAGTACGTCATTTTCCCTCTTTGACAACGCTGTGAACTCTAGCGAGAGTGAGGATGATTTAGATAGAACCATCAGTTCTACTGCAGCTTCCTTTTACCCCACGGAGTCCTCAGTTGCACAACAGTCGATAACACCATCAACATCATCATCTACCCTATTCCATAGACGATGGGTGAGCGAATTAAGCTCAGAGTTCACAACTACGGAGTCTCCCTCCCTTCATCCGATAGAATTGGGCGAGACGTCACATGCGACAACACAACATCCGAAAGATAGCGTTTTCAACACATTATACATTTCTGCTTTGACGGCAGCTGCGTTCGTCGCCATGGTAGTGTCGCTGGTTGTTCCATTTGCCTTTGGTTACGTCGCCTACAGTTATGCGTACAGAAGTATGTCTGCACTACATTTGTTGATCACATCGCTTCGTTACCTATTGTTTGGATTCGGTGTTGCTGTGTTGGTACCGCTTTTTGCACCCCAAAGGAAGTCAACGCACAGGAGCGAAATATGGCGCCGTGTTCATTCTGCCTTGTGTTGTTTTACCTTGTATTCTATTCCGACATTTGTGGTTGTAGGTTCTTTGGGTCTTCCTTTTGTGGTCAATACGAAGGGTGCATGGGCGTTTGCCACAAGTATGGTGGTAGTGTCCTGTATCTCTACTATCCGACTAATTCATCCCATTACAACACTAGTGAATGTCTGCTTATTCGGTTATTTTGTGCACTATCACCTATATACCTGCTTGCTGATGGAGGCAGAACCTTTTGCGCTCTGGCGGTTTGTCGCCGACATCTTCTTTACTGGCTTCTGGCAGTGGTACTTCCGTCGCTTTATTGGAAGTCCACACATCACTGGCCATCTTCGTAGCGCCAGGATGCGATGTTTCTTTCGCCGTTATGTATTCCCAGGAGTTTCTGAATACTTTAATTTTCATGTGATAGTCGATGGAAAACCGAAAAAGCGAGTTGTGCGAGGTCACTCACATGACAATAACAGTGTTTCTGACAGAAGCTTTGATCAAGAAGATTACAGTGGATGTTCTGGTCATAACGGCGGAAGAGATGGCAAGAGCGACTACGTTGATATGAGCAATCCGAAAAACAAATATCTCTTTTCGTTTCACCCACACGGGGTATTCCCTGGAAGTGCTATCTGGGTGCCAATTACGGAGGAGTGGGAGGAGGCCGTAGGGTGTAACACGGAGAAGATGGTGACCACTCATTGCGCGGATGTGGTATTTGCCGTTCCGCTGTTGCGTGACCTTGCGTTATCTCTGGCTGCGCTGAGTGTGTCGCGACAAGGCATAGAATGCACTCTTAATCAGGGCAATAGCCCTCTCGTTGTGACAGGAGGGCAAGCGGAGATGGTGCTGACAAGGTATAGTACCACTGAAATGCATCTCGTGACACACCATAGCGGTTTTGTTCGTCTGGCTCTGCGACATCGTGTACCACTGGTGCCCATTATCTGCTTTGCAGAGTTCAATGTGATGAGCAACGTAAACCTTCAACGAATTCAACGTTATACTATGAAGAAGGTGGGGTTTCCATTTCCAACATTGCCACACGGAAGGTGGTATTTGCCCTTACCCAACGCAATTCCCCTTACTGTTGTGGTAGGCAAGCCCATCCTCCCTGAGGATGACAAGGATGCTGAGGATAACCCTGAACACGTTAAACGCTATCGTCAGCGTTACTTTAGGCATCTGGAGAAATTGTTCTTCAAGTACCGTGCGAAAGTCGGGTATCCAAACATGGAACTTGTGCTACACTACCACGATGAGGTTGAACGTCTTTCTCAGCCTGAAGATGCCACGGGAAATGACAAGGTGAACTGTGAAAACGCTGAATGCATTACCTGAAATAACAACTTGTGCTCTACTTACAGTGCTGTGCACGAGCACCAGAGGAAAAGGGCGAAAAAAAAAAACTATTATTGTTATGTTTCTCGAAAATTTTTTATTCTTTTAGTTAGGCCTCGGTCGCATCATGTACACATGTTTGAGATAATATAAACACTTTTTCATTAGTGTGTGTTTTTTTTTTTGTTAAGCAAGGGAGTAAATTATTTTGAATTGCATTTTTTGTTTGTAAAGGTGATGGGAGTGTTTTTGTGTTACTGTGTGTGTGTTCTCGTCCTGGTCTAAAGATGCGTTTGTCTCCCCGTTTTTCCTCTCATGGACACGTGCAACTGAGTGAATCGGGACGCTGATTTTCTCTGGGCGTATAAAAACATGTGAGCAAACGAACAACAACAGAAAAAGAGATCATATTAGGTGCAGGCGCAATCAAAAAGGGGCACTCAGCAAAACAATTAGAGAGAGCAGGGAAGGGGGAGGGTGGGGGGTATTGTATAGTGTTGAGCGCTATTTTTTTTTTTTTCTGGGTGTCAACTATGCCCCAATCTTGTACACCACTGGGACAAGAGAAAGACTTTCTCTGTGATGCATCTGCGTTTTGCATCCCGCGTTTTTCTACACTTTCCCTGTGTGTCGTATGGGTGTTAGGCCTTGTTGTGGCAGTGACGGCTGGCGTGCTGGCTGATGTATTCCAAGCAAACGCACCTGCATTTCCTCTCGGGCCTATTGTGAATCTCTCCCTTGGACTTAACGGACTGTGTGCGCTGATGTCCATTCTTATTGGCTACAGTCTCTGGGATTCGTATAGTTTTTATCAACCATTTGCTGGCGGGGAGCGCTACGTTTTCTTGCAGATCTGTGGATGGACTACTGTAGTTAGTTGTTCTATTCTCATGGAAGCTTATCTTCTGCAACATCAGCCTGCTGCACACAGATATGGTGCCCTTACAATACTGGAGGTTTTTGC
The DNA here is from genome assembly GCA_030849675.1 of Trypanosoma platydactyli. Taxonomy (NCBI): domain Eukaryota; phylum Euglenozoa; class Kinetoplastea; order Trypanosomatida; family Trypanosomatidae; genus Trypanosoma; species Trypanosoma platydactyli. The sequence goes on along the minus strand of JASANU010000828.1, from coordinate 36,338 downwards.
TTGTTCAGGTAACATTTTCTTGGTTTTTTCGTTGTGCTTCTTTACATCATCAGAAGCGCGAGGAAAGAGCGGTGATGATATTCAACAGCAGCAGGATGCAGAGGAAGAACGAAAGACGTCATTGCTGAAGTCCATGTTGCGCAGCCCAAATTCCGAGTCCGGTTTGGTTCTCATCTTTGTTCTCGTACAACTTTTCCTCTGCAACGTCGGTGTAATATTTCGCAGTGCATCGTGGTTGGCCATGCTATTGTTTATCTTCTTTCATATATTATGTGGGTTCCTGATTCATGTGGTGATTAAATGGGAGCACCGTAGAGGGTATGTACTTCTCACTGGACCGGTAGAAACACTGTACTTCGTTCTTTCTTGGTCATTATATTTGGCTGCACTTGCCGGTGGCTTTGCACTTTTCCGAAACGGTGTCGATGCCCCGCAACTGGCATTTGGTATGACTGCAATTGCTGCAGCTGTTGGCATATCGTTGATGTTGGTATTGGCCCGAACGATGCGACGTAAGGTTGACAATATGCCATTTTATGCAGTCATGATGCGGTACGCCCGTCTCGCTCTATCAGCAATAGCTGCATCGATGGTGGGTATTGCAATTGTCATCATGTACTACGTGGAGTCACGGAGAGCTGAGTATGAGGGGTCTGGGAAGGGCCAGGCGTGGATCGACAGTCTGCTCTTTTGCCAGAGGCTCGTAGTGTTTTTTTTGCTCATCTTGTCTCCTGTTACCCATCTTGCTGGGTGCATTATTTACGGTGAAGCCTTCAGTTTCTTTCAACCGTTTCGAGGTTCTGCAGGTTTTGTTGTTCTCCAAGCGCTTGGCTGGTCATTTTTTGCCGTATCTATTCTCTGTATAACATTCCAAATGACAGCAACCAATTTCCGCTGGATTCTCGCTGCATCAGCAACCGGTCTCATGAGTCAATTCTTTATTCAGTTCTCTATTGATGTATTCGCCTTCAGCAACCCTTCTGCAGCGGAGTCAACACATGGTATAAAGGATATTAAACCAAATCAAAAAAAAAAAGGAGTTCTTAACGGTGAACTGATTCTCAGTTCTTTGCTACAGCTGATATCCTTTATCCTGCGGTTGGTATTGGACATCGCCTCAGTGCAGGGTGGAAGTAACTCCTTTATCCAAAAAAATCTGTTACTATTCTTCGCGACGCTGGGGTTTCTGGTGAGTGTGCCGTTGGCGCACTTCTCTGGGGTAGACAAAGGCATTCAGTTTTTCCGCCCATTTCAAGGTAGTGGAACGTACGTCGCGCTGCAGTCTCTCGGGTGGACTTTGTATTGCCTCTTTGCCCTAAAGTCGATTGTTAAGCTTATGGAATCTGTGAGGGATGTGAACTCGCTGCACCTTGTCCCTGAACGTCCTCCCATGCTTTGGCTCACGTTGGAAGGACTTATTCAAATGCTTCCGCACCTGTTGATTGTTCTTTCGATTATGGCGGAGGCGCGCGCCTCTATTTCACGAAAGCGTCGTCATTGCTTGGTGATGGATGCATTGGCGCTCGTCAAGGTCACACTAGAAAAACATTTGGACGCCCATACGTTGCATGAGCAAGTGGCTTTGCAAAAAGCACTACAGACTCTCGCCCAGGCCAGCCTTTCCGCACGTGGAATATTATGTGAAAGGCGCCACTTTCAGTTTGATGGAGCTGGAGCCGCTGCTGCGGCTAGCAATACAGCAACAGTAGTAGGGTCATTGCCAAGAATAGGAACAATAGACGGTGATGATACGGATGATGATTTTCCTTCATTTTTAAATGGTACGGAGGCGCAAAATAGGGCTGCCGAACTGCTTGTGTTAATACTCTGTGTTTCCTCTGCAACTGGGTATATAGTCGCCGCACGTTGGTCATCTACGATTCCGCTAGTTGGGCTTGCCTTTACCGTGGCAGGCTTTGCGGTGTGTACTATCTCCTGTGTGAGCACGCACTCGGTGTATGGGGCTCTCCTACATAACCGAACAGAGATGTACACTTTCTTCATGCCGTTTAAGGGTGGACCTGTCTTTGTAGCGCTCCAGATGGCCGGCTGGGCAAGCTACGCGTGTACAGTTGTTGCGACGCTTATGCACACGTTGGGTGATGTAGAGAGTGAGTTCACGCTCCCCACGGGAGCGCTGTTTTCGGTGTCTAGCCAACTATTTATTTTTTGGTCGATTCCAAAATTTGACGTACGGGGCAGACGCCCAAAGTACTTGGAAGAAAACGGTGAAGGAGTGGTAGCGATTCTTGTTTTTCTTGGCGCCTTCTTCTTTACACATTTCTATTCACATGTGCAGAGGCTTTTCAGTGAGGACGGTAATACCGATTTAGGCGTTGCTTTCTTGGACCTTAACGCGGATGTTTACATGGCAGCGACACCCGGGCGGCTGAAGCTGCCGTTCTTCATATCTGCGCTCAGCATGGTGGTCGCGGTGCCGTTTCTTCTTATCGCACTCAACAGGTCGGCCAGACATTGGGTGATGGTTGCACAGTCCCCTCTTACAAACGCGAAAAATGAGAGTTATTTCGACTACTTGAAGAGTGACCGCCTTCGTTCGCTGTTCGCAATCGTTGGTGCTCGTGCGGCAGAAATCATGATGTTGCTGCTCAGTGCGACCACACCTGTGACATTTGCGTTCTCTGTATATTATATGCTACACAGCCAACAACATACTATAATGAGCATTCTGCGGTATTTGTTGTCACTGAAGTTGTTGGCGTGTTTTATTGCTCTTGGATTGTCTCTTGCCAAACACATTGGGTCTGAACGGCTCCACACCTGGATGAATCATTTCTGGCACTTCTTTGTAACTTGTCTTGTTTATTCTATCGCCCTTGTCGCTGTGATACTTCTCTGCGGCCCAGCGTTGATGCTGCCATTCCACTCAGTAGGAGCTTACTACACCGTCATCTCGTCTGTCATACTGACTGTAGGCGCCACCCTTCCGCCGGTGCGTATGTTTCTTCGGTTTAGCATTTACGCTGTGCTTGGGTATGCAACTTATCTTGCGTACCTTCGCGTGCTTGAAGGTGAAACAGTGCTTTCCGCGTTCGTGACACTGCAGTTTTATGCCGTAGATGTGGTGCTGCTGCTGTGGTGGTTGTGGTATCTTCCATCTTACGAGGGACTTCCGGAGGAAAACGGAACACATCGCAGCCCAGCATTCATGCAGTGGGCAGAAAGGTACCTATTCGCCAATGTGGAAAGGTACTTTAGTTTTCGCGTTATTGTTGATGATGCGTCAGTGAATTTGCGTGACTGTGGCAATCAGTACATTTTCTCCTTTCATCCACATGGCGTTTTTTCGGGCACCGCTCTTATATGCACTCTTACGAATGCGTGGCGAGAAAAGGTTGGCTACAATGGGAAAACCAACGTAGCTACCCATGCGGCGAGTATCATATTTAATGTACCACTCCTGCGGGACTTCAATCTGCGCCTTGGGGCATTGAGTGTGACGCGGTCTGCAATTGTGAATAACCTCGCCCGTGGCAACAGCTCGATCATCGTCACGGGTGGCCAGGCAGAGTTGCTGCTGACAGAGAGCAGCGAGACGGTGATGTCACTTGTCACGTACCATTTGGGGTTCGTGAGGTTGGCTTTGCGGCACAAGTTGCCACTGGTACCGCTTTTGTGCTTTGCAGAACAAAATATTCTTGACATTCTTCATTTTCGCCGCTTGCAGAAGGCAACACTGCGGTTTCTCGGGTTTCCATTTCCGATTATGCCCTACGGCAGGTGGTTGTTTCCACTACCAAACCCTACGCCATTGGTGCTTGTCGTCGGCCCCGCAGTGCCAGTCCCTCCTGGCGCAAGCCCCGACAATCCAAAGGATGTCGAAGCCTTTGCTGATCTGTACTTCTCGTCTCTGAAAGAACTCTTCTACAAGTACCGTGCAAAGGCTGGATACCCCAATATGGAGCTGGTTCTTAGTAAAAATAGATAATTGGAAGTATTAAGTGAAAATCGTTTAAATATATATATATATATATATATATATATATATATATATATTATCTGGCTTCATTTTCTCTGTTGGACAACATGGGTGTAGCTGATGCGTGTTGTGGCTATTCCCTTCTTGCTTGATTGCCCATGATGGTTTTAATAATTTGTGGAGGGTCTCTGAGAGGAGATGCCGGGGTGAATGCCGTGGGCTACATTCGTAGACGTGTGTGTGTGTGTGTGTGCGTAGGTATGAGTGCTTATTCTTGTTTTTCAGAGCGGGTTTTGCTGCTACATTGCGTCAATAATGTTTCTCCTCTGCTGTCGGGAAAGGCACCACTGGAAACTACATCACGGGAAACAGGGTAGTTATGGTTTTTTTTTTTTTTTCTAAAAGAAGATAAAGAAAGAAAAAATAAATGCACGTGAATCGATGGAGTAGGCGAAAAGCAACGAAGGCAAAGGATGAGAGGAAAATATGCAACAAAAGTAGGGTAGCAGACAAAGAAAGAGAGAGAGGGGAGAACGCTGCGTAATGTTTTTTTTTTTTGGTGGGCGAAGATTTTTGAAAAAAAACAACGATACATATACATATATATATATATATATATATATATATATATATATATGAATTCCTTTACTTAACTATATTTTTGCATTTTTGTTTGCAATTTTTTCTGAATGGGTAAGCCGTAGAAGATGCGTTTCTGCGGAGTGTACGCGTAACTATTACATACATTCCTTGATGGAATTGAGGAGCGAATACACCAGACGGCTGAAGTTAGGTACTACGATGTGTAACTGTAAAAATCCTTGAGTTTTTTCCCTTCCCCCCTACGTCCTACTGCTTTTTACCCCCTTCCCTCTTCCTCAACTTATGGTGAGTAGCGTTCCCTAATCCCTAGTGTTGCTTGTATCGGGTGTGTCAAACATCCAACCCCTGACGAGGCAAAAGTAACTTCAGTAGGGCTGAGGTAAGTCTGCTTTTTTTTTTTCCTTTTCCGGATCTCGTTGCGCTCTTGTTGCTGGTGGTGATTGTAGGGGAAACTGTTGAGGGGGTCGTTTATTTGAGATGCGAAGGAGCTTATTTCGCATCACCCGTCGCAAGTGGAGCCAACGGACGTGGTCGCCAACGGCATCGTCCGGTGGTGCTGCGCCGACAAATGGCGTCAGTGCGCAGGAGGCTTTGCATATCACTTACCGCCCGATGCCGTTGCCACAAACTGTGGAATATGAGGAGGACTTTGGCCATAACATTATGATTCACCGCGAATTCATATCGAAACGGCAGCGTGATGCAATGAGCTTCGAGATGAGTGCACTGACGTACAGCGATCTGGAGTTGCGTCACGGGAGGCAACACCTTGCCGGTATCATGAATCGTGAGCGACGTGGCGTCTCTGTTGGTGCCGCTGGTGCGCCTGACGACCAGGTGCAACTGCAGACCGATGTGGATGCAAATACAAGGGAGGTGACAAGTGCAAGATTCCTCTTTAACGAAAAGCGTCTGAACTTTTGCGACCGGTTTCAGGCTTTCTTTCGTAGTCGTCTGAGGGGAACTGAAAATCTTAAGGGCAGTGACGATACCGGGGACGACACGCAGAGCCTCTTTTCCCTAATGGAGGCATGTGCTGTGATTTACGGTTGTGAAACCAGCGCTGCGCGCGAGGCGTGCTTTCATATGTTTCTTGCACTGGACTTGGACTCTCTGGAGCAGGATGAAGAGGAACTGCAAAACCGTATGGCTGAAGCAGACCTCGTGCGACAGGAACTTAAGAAACGGGAACAAAAGGCAACTTCATTTGCGTTGGAAAATAAGAAAGGGAGGCAAGAGACCGGGGAGGCTCAGCTGCCCATTGCCCAAACCACTTCCATCCAGTTTAGCGGTGTCTCGAGTAGTAATGATATTGACGAAGATGCTGTTGTTGATGATGCTTTCATTGCATCGATTCCAGAACTCTCTTTGTTTGCAGATGTCGATCGGGAGAAGCAGGTGGAGGTAGAGAAAGAGGAGAAGAGAGAGATCAGGGGGATTCATGTGGATGGCGCAGACTCGGAATCCCCGCACACCACCACATCTGTCCCGGCCGATAGTCCCCCTTCTCTCTCTGAGGCTTCGTTGCCAGAGGATTTTGAGGAATACGCCCCGATGTATCGTGCCTACCTCGCTCACTCTAGCGGAAAAAGTCGAATCGCCACATATGATTTGTCCTCTCTTGGCTCAACCGGCATAATCGCTGAGCGTCGTCGCTGGCGCGCATTGATGGACATGATTGTAAAAGAGGAGTACCACAAGATGACTGAGGTGCAACAAATGGATGCGCTTGTGCTCAATGGGCAGCTTCACACGGTTAAATTCTTTGACCTAAAGGTTGGTGACACGGTACGGGAAATTCTACAGCTGCACCAGCAGGAAACAGGCAGAGGTTCGTCGCTGAATCGAGATACCCCTCTGGAGGTTTCTCCAAACCACCCAGAGCGACGCGTATGAGGGGGTTGCATTTGCAGCTCGTTCTGGAATTTCCTCTTATGTGCAGTGTTTCTGCTTTTTCCTTTGCTTTCCGTCTTCATCTTTTTTGGTGATTCTTTGGTTGTTTCTTCTTGTAATCTTGCTGGTGGCTTTTATATATCCAGCTCATTATTTCTTTTTATTTTTGTTTGTGTATGTGTATCTGTGGGGGGGGGGGGGTGGGAAGAAGCCCCACACGCACTCGTATCGTGAAACGAAGAGAAAAGAAAAGAACGAGGGAAGCCGAATAGCCAAGTGCAGCGGAAAGAAATCAGCCGAAAAAGATGGTACATCTGAGCTCCACCAATGCAACGAAGTTCTGGGACCTTGACACAGCCTACGAGGTAAAGATGCACCGCACAGAAAGCCCCGTTCGGACCCTCGAGTCATCTCTGTTTCACAAGGAGGTGCTGAGTGTGAACGGTTCTACTGACACCGGTGAGGGTCTGAGAATGAAGCAGATGCTCGACGAGAAGTGTCAGGGCTCGCTCCCACGTCTACCCATCCCACCACTTCACCATACGTGCGAATTGTACATGAAGTCCATTCAGGCCATCGCCACCTCGGAGGAGTACTTCCACGCAAAGAAAAAGATGGATGAATTTATGAAGCCTGGTGGCACCGGGGAACTGCTGCAGAGTCTGCTTGTCAAATGGGATGAGACATGCAATCAACCGAGCTGGCTGGAGGAGTTTTGGGATGACTCCTATCTATGTACACGTGATCCTATACCTGTGAATGTGAATTACTTCTTCCAGCTACAACCCCACCCAATGCAGTTGAATGGAGCTCGCCGCATCTCACAAGTTGGACGTGCCGCAAGCCTTCTACACGCCGCCACCGAGTACTACCTCTCTATCCTCCACGGCACCGTAGCGAAGGAGTGCGAACGAGAAGTTCCTGTCTGTATGAGTCAGTACCGCTTTGTGTTTGCTACCGCACGTGTTCCAGGTCTTCACCGTGACCGTAAAATCTGTTATTCTACAAAGCCGCTTACTACTGATGAAAAGATGTCAAAGTTTGTCGAGTATGTTGCCTATGAACCCGATCACTGCATCGTTATAATTAGAAATAACTTTTTTAAACTTCGGGTGCTGCGTGAAGATGGCACACAACGTACTTTAGAGGAACTTGTGTTGGCGCTGAAGTACATCGAGAATCTTGCCACTTCGCGAAAGGATCCGGGTGCCCCAGTTGGTCTTTTCACGACGCTTGACCGAACAGACTGGTTTCACACACGGGAACGGCTCAAGACACTTGGAAATGGAGAGGTGCTAAATACTATTCAATCTGCGCTAATATGTCTATGCCTTGATGGTGTTGAGGTGACCTCACCGGATGATGCCGCGCGTCTGTTTCTTCACGGTCCCGGAACCAACCGCTGGTTTGACCGTCATAACATCATTGTGACACGAGACGGTCACGCTGGTATCAACTGGGAACATTCTGTTGGAGATGGCGGCACCACGCTGCATGTGGCTGACTTCATGTACCGAAAAGATTGTGAGCGTTTCCTTACCGATATTGATGTGGATGCAATCGTGGGAAAGCGTGAAAAGGCACAGACCTTAGTTGACTGTATGGTGTCGGAGCTGCAGTGGAATCTTGACAAGGGGCTTGATGCCCTCATGAAGGCAGCGTTTGCAGATTTTAAACTGTTGGTGCAGAGCAATGAGACGCATGTGCTGCATTTTCATGAATTTGGCGGTGTCCATCTTAAGCATGCGGGAGTCTCTCCTGACGCTTTTGTTCAGGTGGCGCTTCAGCTTACCTACTACAGGCTTTATGGACGGAACTGTGCCACATATGAGGCGGCCAGTACACGCACCTTTAGCCATGGACGAACAGAGTGCGTGAGGAGCGCCACGCCTGAGGCATATGAATTCTGCCGTGCTGCGACCGAGGCATTACTCCCAACACGGGTTGGATCGCTCGCACCAACGCAGCACAAGCTCCTGCTCACCGCGCTTAAGGCCCACACCAATAACATGATGCTGGCGAAAAAGGCTTTTGGCGTGGATCGTCATCTCTACGGTCTTCGAGTTATGGCGCGGATGCACGGTATCTGCCTTCCAGACCTTTTCACCGATGTTTGTTACCTCCGTAGTGCGACTTGGACCATGTCGACATCGCATTGTGGCAGCAGTGCGCTTGACACATTTGGGTTTGGTCCTGTTGTCGCATCTGGATTTGGGATAGGCTACATGATTAAAAGCAAGAACATCGATTTTGTCATCACAGCCAAATACACTGATGCTTTTACATCGGCCGCCTTGTTTTCCTCGATGCTGCAATCGTCCCTGATGTATGTAGACTCGGTTTTGCGAAGTGAGCTCCTTGGTGACTATGCGAAATCCCACACGTTGGTTTTTTCGCATCCTTGTGGGCTGAACGATTTCGAGTTTACCCAGGAAGAAGGATTCATTTATCAACGCTACGAAAAAGGATCCTTACGTGAGCTCGCATTGGTAATGGAGGGTGTGCAGGATTCTCCGGAGTCATTGGAGAGTTCTGAAAACGGGTGTTCCACGGAGGGGGCTTGTAAACACAGTTTAACTGCAGAGTAACACAATAAATTCTGGCAAGGTATGGGGAAGAATATGAACGAGAAAACAAAGTGTTTCTATTGTTACGCTGGCACAACAAGTCTCGGCGAGCGCATAGAATGCAAGTAAAACCGGCGTGCATGTTTGTAGTGCCCCGCAACCCATTTTTCCGTTGTTTTATTTCTCGCCCGTTCTTCCTGTATCTTAGCCTTTTTTCTTTCCCTTTTTTTTTTTAAATTCCCTGAGTGAGAGAAAAGTGGCCCAGATGAGTCTGAGAGCCCCTCTGCTTTGGAGAAAACGAAGACGAAGAAGGACGGGGTGGTGGAACGGCAGAAGTTGGAGCTCTGGTGGGTATTACCGCTTCTTCTTCTTTTCTGTTGCCTGCCCTTCTCTCTTTCTCCCTTCCCATTCATCTTTTCTTTCGCCACGACACGCTCTTTATTTGTTGTTGTTTGGCTGTTTGCTCTTTTTAACTTGATAATCCCTAGAACAACTTTTTTTTTTTCTTCCTTCCCTTCCCCAGACAACATGTCTGTTGTGGCGAGTGCTCACGAAGCATCTCACCCGAAACAGGCAGTCACTCATCTGCAGGAACAGAGACGGCGTGCCCCCAAAGAGTGAGGGGGGAGGGCAACAATAACAAATGACAATAAAAGTGTCGTGGTGGTGGTGGTGGGAACAAAACGAGCGAAGTAATACGAAATTATAACAAAATAAAAGGCACTCCTCTTCCCACACACACACCCTCCCCCCCCCCAAAAAAAAAGGAGGAAAAAAAAGCAACCAGTACAAAAAAAGACGAAAAAAAAAGGAAAAAAAAAACGATGCAAATTTTTTTTTTTTACTTTTCTTTTGTGTGGGGGGGGGAGCAGACAAAACAAGTTTCCCACCCTCTCAGCCGCCTCTTCTCTTATCTTCCATCGCCCAATCCCCTGCTCACTTAGTCGCAGTGCTATTGTTTGGATGTGGTTTGCACGGTAAAACCCCCGAACGTTTGAAGGAAGTGGGCCTCGCAGTTTCCCCTTTGAAGCAGCGATGTACTTCTGGTTTTGTTTCGTTTTTCGATGGGCTTCTCTAGGGCAATTTCAACCCCCCCCTTTTTTTTTTACAGTGGGTATTGTCTTGCTTATTTGTAGTTTTTTTTTTTTTTGCTGTTGTTCTTGTTTTACACTGGTACTGGTGGTACTCATATGTGAAAATCGGCATACCTGCAGTTTGTGTCAAGGGAGGAATCAGTCAAACTCGTGTATGGATGCACACGCCTGAGTGGATTGTGTGCACGCATTTGTTTTTCTCCCATTGCTTTTGGCAACCGTGTGAAACGTCGAAAAAGGCATTTCTAACACAGGCATTGTAAGACGTAATCCCCTTTTCTTTTCCTTTTTTTTTTCATTTGGCTCATTTTACACACGCATCAAAACACACGAGAAAAGGGATGAAAAGGTGACGAGTGAATTCCCCCCGTTTTTCATCACTTTTTTTCATTTTTTTAAGTCTGCGCCGCTCTTCTGAACCTCAACTGAGTGAACAGGTGGGGAGGGGGGATCTCACGCTCTACTCGTCTCTGCTGCACCATCACCAACTAATGTGATCCTCTTTCTCCTTTGATGTCTTCTTTTATTCTCCCCCCCCCCCCCTTTTTTTTTTTCTTTCTTTCTTTGAGGTGGGTTTGCATGGTGTGAAGGTAGGGCCTTGAAATATCATGATGTTGCACATGTTGGCAATGCTCCTTTGACGTGATTCCGTTTTCTAATGACGAGAAAACGCCATTGAATCCCATATAATTACTCCACTGATTCCCGCAGCTCCACGATCTCTCTTCTTACTCGGCCCCTTAAAAAAAAAAAAACGGATGGTCTGATGCCCCCATCGAAGTTCTTTAATAATAAAAAAAAAAATTCTTTTATTAAAAAACGAAACACCGTCCTGTTATTTAGTTTTTCTCCGTTTCCCCCTTTTTTTTTGCTGTGCCTATTAGGTCGGCTTGTCTGCACCCTAAGCTTATCACTTCTATTCCCCATTGGTTGGAGCGTCATTTTTCCCCTTCTTTTTCTTTTGTACTATGGAGAAGAATACGTCAGAAGGAAGGGCAATGTTTCCTGGGATGAATGGACCGAAACCTTTACCAGATGGTGAAGCACACAATCAATTCTGGACCAACTTTAATCGCTTCTTGGCCGTCTCTGTTGTTGCCATATCGGTTTCCCTATTTATCCGTCACTCTGAACGACGTGCCAATGCCGTGCTGCTCGCGGGTGTTTAGAAGGCAATGCGTAGTCTAAGGGAGTGAAGGGGGAGATCATTAAGCCTTCCCTCCTCCTCTCTCTCTTTGTGTGTGTGTGTGTGTGTGTGTGTGTGTGCTTGCAGTGTGGCGGAGTGCGGTTGCCTTTTTTCTCTCTTCTTCATTTATTGGCTTCTTTCACTTGCCACTACTTCGACTGCACCTTGTTTTTGGTTTTTCGCTCTTAAATCATATATGCATATAAATAGCACATAATGTGGCGAGGGTTGGCCACTGCTTATTTGTTATCTCGCATGGGTGCTGACGCCACTCCCTGTCCTTTACGTGTTCTAACACTCGGTCTTCTTTCCTCTTCAAATTTGCAGTTCTTTTTCTTCTTCTTCTGGTTATGATAATGGTGATAACGATGCTGAAAGGGAGAGGTGGCGAAGGAAAGTCGCATACACACACGGATTGCGGCGCATATGGCGAGTCGATCTTTAATTGAGCTGCGCAGCTTTAAGTTAGACCAGGCGGAGAACACCTACTGCTCTCTCGACGACACACTTCACATGCAGTTGGAGTACAGTGTGGTGGATAGTGTCTGCAATCCTATGTGGTCTGTGACCTTTGAGGCAGACATTGCGCATAAGCGCATTGTCGTACCACTTCTCCCTCCTACACCGTGTTCACAGGTCACCGTTCCTGATACTTCATCTTCGTTCATGAACCACACGCCGTCAGGAGACATCACGGCGCTACACTCTGAGGGTTTATATCAGCTGGACGTGTATCTTGCGAAAATCGATTTGTCGGGTGTGGAAGAGAAGTACATGCAACAAGTTGGCCTGTTGAGTCTTCATCTTTTCTCCGGAAACAGACGAGTGGATAGTGTAAATCTTGTGGTGCAGGTGAAGAAAGACGCCTATGGTGGGATGAAGTGGCTGATCATGAGCCCTTTGGTGTAAGGCGAGACAAACATCCGGAGTGATTGGCTTCGGTAGTGGGACAGCCGCTATTTAAAACGGCACTGTATTCCCTACGAATTGTATGGCATCTGAGGCCACACGCACAAACATACACGACTCTGTGTCTTTGTAAGCTATCTCTTTCTGTTCTTCTGTGTGTGTGTGTGTGTGTGTGTGTACGTAGAACGGGGGGTCTACTAAGAGTGAAACCCAGACAAATGATGTCCCGTTCATTTTTCTTTTGTTGTCTCCACCTTCCCTTCTCCTTTTTTCTGCACGTCGAAGGGGTAATTGCCAGGCTGCACGAAAAGGAAAAGAAATTTTAAAAAAAGGAGTGTTTAGGAGCGTCTAGTGTCATAGCGAAGAAAACAAAACGAAACGATGTTTCTCGGTGGATTTGTTCCTCGGCGGTTCTCGCAGTTTAACCGTGACCCGTGCTGGATGTTCTTCATTTTCTCCATCGGCTTCTGGTGGGGGGAGTATCCAGCGATGCAGATAAAGTACAACGCTCGTGACCTCATATTTGACCCACATCGCTATGTTTGGAGCCACCACGATGACCACCATTAGATCAGTGAAAGAGGCACTTGTAGAAAGTGAAGAAGAAAGAGATAAAGAATAGTAAGATGGATAGTGGAAGATGGGCTGACATGGAATGCGGGGCGTATTGTATTCGGTATACTATGACCATACGCACACACGCCGCACACACATTTGTCAGGAGTAAATGAACAGATTTGTACACGCACACTCATATATATATATATATATATATATGTGTGTGTGTGTGTGTGTGTGTGTGTGTGTGTGTACAAATACGGAAGCGTCGTAGCATTGAGCTGTTTAGCATAGCACCCAGATGAAAGGCAGAAAGAGGGGGGAAAGGGAAGAGGAAGACGGAGTAGCGACTCTCTCTTTTTAGGGTGAATCTCACACATGTGGATTTTGTGCGGGTGGAGCATCTACACGCGCACAGCCCCCACGTTTGTGGGCTTTCTTCTCTCAGAGTAAAAATATATATACTTATACTCATATATATTTCCTTCACTTTCTATTCCTGTGGTTGTCTTCATTCTTTATGCTTCACAAGCTTCATCTTCCCCCTTTTCTCTTTCGCTCCATCTCCGTGTATATATTCCTCCGTTTCTCATAATGCGCTAAAGGAGTGATAATAACACCACTACGACTATTCGTTTACTTGGGAAGGGGGTAAAAGATATTCCGGCAACAACACTGAACGGAATTGAAAAGCAAAAAAAAAAAACGTGGGGGATCAAAGGGAGACAGCACATCAGGTATAGGAAAATAAAATGCAGCAGGGTGACCTTGTGGGGGCTATCTTCACCATGGCGCAGGTGCTCGATTACCATTCGCTAATGGATCTCCACCGTCGTGTCTCAAAGCTACTCGACAACGGTACACAAGGGCTACGGCAGGGCGGTGGTGGCACTGACCGCCACCACAATCACGGCCACCACCAGCACCATCATCAACACCAGCACCATCGTCACCACCATTCGAGCCAATCGCATCACATTTCTTCTCATCAGTATCACCACCGTGGAGGAGGTAATGGTGGTGGAGGAGGCATCAATAAAGGGTTCCCCAGCAGCAGTTTTTCTCCCGAGCACCGCCACAACAATGAGTTTAGTGAAGGTGTTGCAAACGGTGGGAATAATGGTAATGTATGGCACCAACGGCGTGACGATGGAGGTGCTCGGAGGAATCGCGGTGGTGGCGGCGGCGACGCGCACCATTCTTGGTCGAACCGTGGGCATAATGACCGAAAATGGAACAACAAGCGCGGGGAAAGGGTGCCCCCAGAGTCTACTGAGAACGGGAGGCAAAAACAGCAGTCAGATCAACTGGAGCCAGAAGATAAACAGCAACGCGGTAGGCTGGGGAAGAACCGGCGCGACAAGCGTCGGCCCAATCGCAGTGGTGACGGCGGCAAGTAGTGAATATGTGTGCGTGCTGCCACACTCTCATTCACGTCCCTGGTTTTCCCTCGGCTGAAATCCAACACACACGAAGCCAAGGCAGAAGAAAGACGTAAAAAAAAAAAGCCAAGCAAGGATAAGCTGGCAAAATTAGATACTACAAAAAAAAGAAAATCGTCAGAAAACAAACACAGAAGGAAGAAAAAAACAAGGAAGCAAAGAAGAAGCGAAATGGATTACTTTATTTTTCCCTCTGTAGTGGTGCGGGTCAGTGTTGAGTGAGTCTGACAGACAATATGGCTTGTTTATGAGGAGTTATCATAAAAGAGGATTTAGAAGTACCAGCAGCGATGGGGGGGGAATACGAAGAATAAAGTTCGAGGCGTTAGGGTTTTTTTTTGTTTATGAGAGAGAATGATAGAATCGGGGGGGGTGGAGGGCGACTGCACAAAAGAGGGTAGAAAGAAAAGGGGAGGAGGAAAGCGGCTCTGGGAGCAGAAAGTTGCCTTCTGTGACGACATGCTGGTACCCGGCAGGATGAGGAAAGAAAAATATGCATAAACAAATGCTTGCACGCGCCGCTCGTTCACGTAGCGACGCTAACAGAAAGGAGTGAAAAAACTCTGTTTGACGAGTAGAGGAGGGAGAGCGGGCGTATAACTACGTGCGACAGCGGAGGTGCGGTCGAAAATGAGTGTGCAGTAATGGGGGGGGGGGCGTGGTTGGTGGATGCAAGCGAAGAAGAATTGAAGGGGTTCTGGGTGAGGTAGCGTGTATATAAATACATACATATACACACACACATATATATATATATATATATATATATATATGTGGCGGCGGTGGTAATGGGCGTCGGGGGTCTACAGGATGTTGCAGGAAGGTGAACGAAAAGCGCCACACAAAGTCACGCCGAAAGGGATTGCAGGGGCGTAGCAAGAACAAAGAAAAAATAAAAGGGTAGGGCTGGGTGCATTCTTATCCCACTGCTGCACCTTAAAATATTCAGGTGTCTGGGTGCGTTCATGTTATATTTATATACTTATTCATGCACACAGAGAAAGAGATTTTTTTTTTTCGCTTCACGCAGGGCTTAATAGAGCTGTTTATCTACAAACGTCACCCTCCTCCCTTAACTCTTTCCACAACTCCCCCAACCCCCATTCTTTTTAACGATTTATGGACGTATTTATTTATTTATTTTTTTCTCTCATGGTTGTGTGTTTGCTTGCTTTGCTCTTTTTCACAGAGAGTAACAGTACTCCGCACAGATGTGACGATTACCGTCCGCTATTTCATCATCGTCTCTCACACATACCTTTTGGTATGTGTATGCATGCAGGCAGTGTATGTATGCGTGTGTTTACTCTCTTGTTTTCATGTATTTTTTACGTGTATTAATGCACACACATATATATATATATATATATATATATATATATATATATATATGTATTTATAAATGTACTCGCTGCGTGCTTGTGGATTTGTGACTTTTTTCGCTTTTGTCTTTCTTTAAACATTGAGCAGGTCACTGATGTCTGACACGAAGCTTAAGGAGACGGGAGGTCACACTGCGTTGGTGACGGATAGTGATATCCGTGATGGTTTGGATGGAAAGCACCTCTCTGGTCAGGGCATTGACAGGTGTCTTAAAAAGCATCCGCTAAATCGCCCGTGGACCTTGTGGTATGACTCCGTTTCGACCTACGATAGTCAGCAATGGGAGTTGTCCCTCGTTGAGGTAATGACAGTGCGCACCGTGGAGGACTTCTTTGCTATGTTGCACTACTGCAAACCACCTCATGTTCTTCGGGTGTCGGCGCAGTACCATTTTTTTCGTGAGGGTGTGAAGCCCATGTGGGAAGACTCAAACAACAAGGCTGGTGGTAAACTTTGGGTGAGTCTTGACGAGAAGAGTGTTGGGGATTCAAACAGCAAGAAGTGGGAGAATGCCGCTGTAACTGCGAATGGTGACAATAATGGCAAGAACAGCAGTCATGCTGGAAAGGCGAAAAAAGACGAGCTGGAGGTGGAGAAAAAGCCTGAATTGGACACAATTTGGGAGAACATTCTTATGGCGCTGGTTGGCGAGTACCTCGACGCTGGTATAGAGGGCGAGCACATCATGGGCGTGGTGCTCTCGAAGCGCAAGTACCATAACCGTATCGCACTCTGGCTACGTGACGCATCTGCCACTGAGGCTGTTTCTTTGATTGAGAAGCAATTGTTGAAGGAGGCGGGCTTGCCACTGTCAGCAAAAATTCTTTTCACTCCCCATGGAAATGGGAAGTCCTAGAGAAAGGAACAGGTGCGATGGCAGAGGGAGTAGCATCTGGGAGAGGAAGAAGAGAATAGAACAATCGGGTGAAAGGGATGGAACGAGGAGAATTGAGATGAGCGTGTCTGGTTGGGAGTAGGGAAAAGTGAATGAGGAGCTGGCGAGAGATTTTTTAAACGGAAAATATTGGAGGTGAGAGGGGTGGGAGTGAAAAGACCGCACGAGGGGATGCACGTACACATGCGCTGAGGGTGTGAGGGAAAGACAATGCGTTTACGTGTGTCTATCCGAGACATCATAAAGCGGTACTAAGCAGAGGCATCATTAAATATATCAGCTTCGCGGTATTTTCCGCGTGGTATTTCTGTTCACATCGCGCACGCTGATACAATGAGGCAATAGGGAAGCAAAGAAAAATAAGAAAATGATCCTAACCGAATGTGCATCATTTTTTTTTTCCTGTCAGTGTGTGTGTGTGTCTCTTTTCGTCCGTTTTTTTTTTTTTTGCGTGTATCAGTGGCAAGAAAGGGGCATTCTTGTTGTTGCGCTGCTGCTGCATGTGTTCTCTCGTTTCTATTTTCACCGAGAAGGTTACTATTATTATTATTATTATTATTATATATATATATATATATATATATATATATATATATTTACGTTCTGCTTCCTTTTTTTTTAAAAAAAAGAAAATCTTCTTCCTCTTCTTCGTTTTTTTTTTTCCTGTTGGGGAGGGGGGTAGTGGTGGTTCATTATTCCCCCACACAACGTGGCTGTCTGTGTGCGTCACGCATCACCCCCGTCTGCGGCAGAACAACAAAAAAAAGGGGGGTGGGAAGAGGCACCCATCTTCCGCCACTCCCGGCGCGCTGCACATGCGAACGCGCAGGCAGAGGCTACATGAATCCCCTAATGCATGCACACGCACACTCACAGACAAGCAGCAAGGTACATATGCATGCATTCATTTAAGCTGCTGCAAAGCGTGGGCGCTCATACACTCTTTTATTTTCTTACTTTTTTTCACTGCTCCTCTTCGCTTTATTTTTTTTTCTCCTTTTTTTTTGGAACACACTCTGCCGGGGTCTAAAACACAAATGAACGCTCACACTGATAGTAGGAGTAAGAGGGAGTCAATGGCAGAGGAGAAGGACTCAGGTTTTGATGAAACAGTTAACATGCAGAATGGCACAGAATGCACCGATTTGCTGCACTCCTCATTGAGCTTCGCAAGGTTCGATCATCGGCAAGTGATGCCGTTTGTCTCAGAGAATGCTGGAGGTGCCGCAAATGCGATGTCACGTGAAAAGACTGGAAGTGGTTGCTTGACGGAATGGGTGTCGGATGATCTTATTGCTCTCTCAGCGAATCTCAAGACGATTGTGCCGAAAGGTACGTGGGAAAGCCTTGGAAGTGAGAAGGAGATCAATGAAGAGAATGCCTACAACGTGAGGAAACGGCCACAAGTGCGTGTGTCGTTTGAAGTGAGCCGTAATATTTTGCTCCACCAGCGGATGACACATACAAGTTACCTGACAAAGGAGGCCAGTGAGGACTGCCGCGATTTGCGGGGCGCCAAAAATAACATGTACGGGTTGGAAAAAGACGAGGTAGACGTTGGTGTGCAGGCAGTTCTGCCAGTAGTGAACAGCACATCACAGACTCGCTTTTCTCGCAAGGTTGACGCAGCCGTACAGGCGGAAGCTACTCTCTTTGACGCGTGCATTCGAAACATCAAAGTTCCAAAAAATGAAAGTCCTGCCTTGACTTCCTTCTTTAATAAGGTTCTTCCCCGCATGCTGCACTGTCTACAGCAGAACCACGAGATACCAATCTACGAGGATGACTTCTCTCTATTCACAGAGGATGATGCTATTGTGGGATCCCGCGATGACACCGTCCTTATAGAAAAGGGAAATTACACCCACACCACAATGAAGGACCTCTGCGTGTCGTCCATCAGCTGGCGCAGTTCCCGCCCAAAGGATGATTTTGCGTGTATCGCCTCTATTGCACAGAACACGCTGGAGCAGCGTATCGAGGTAGATAAACGATGTGAGGCCACGACCAATCTTGTCTGGGACTTCGCTGACCCAATGCATCCACGGGCGATGCTGGAGGCACCGGTAGAGGTTCAGGTGTTGGAATTCAATCCACTTCTGCCAAACCTCATTGTGGGTGGGGCGATGAATGGACAACTTTTTCTATGGGATCTCAACGGAATTTCGTCTCCTCTAAGTTCCGGCAAACCCGGGGCCGCGCCATTATCAACAGATGTTTCTCAGGACCATAAAATAGTGAACAAAACGGATATGGGTGCAAGTAGCATACCTCCGATGCCAGCGATTGTGAGGGGCCTAAGCATGGTGCGAGATGGTGATGTTCTCGTGCCTCGTCTGCAGCCTATTCAATGCTCTCGCGTAGAGCTTTCCCATAGACGCTCTGTACATGCTATTCAATGGATGCCCAATGGTCTTGAATGCGCATTTGATGGGAAACAGGTTGTTGCAATGGAAGGGCGGCAATTTATTTCCTTAAGCGATGATGGGTTCATGTGTGTCTGGGATATTCGTCCCGAGCACCTTCCTTCCGACAAGCTTCGCAAGATGAAGCACCAGGGCCGGATAGGAGGCGATGATTTTCCATGGGTACCGTTACTGCGGTTTCAAATGCTCAAGCCTGGAGGTGGTGATTTGATGGGATTCCGATTTCATGTTGACGGTCTGAAAGCAGATGGGGCGCCATCCTACATCGTCTGTTGTGGGAGTACAAATGGTGAAGTGGCGGTGTGTAACATCTCGACCCCTGATGAAAAGCGGGAGTTTTCAGGTAATTCAGAAGGAACACGTGTAGTGCGGCATATCACCAGGGGTCACGGAGGCCCAGTGTACAGCGTGCAACGCCACCCTACCATCAGTGATGTGTACATGTCGTGTGGTGATCTTAGCTTTAAGCTATGGCGGGTAGGGCTAAATCATCCCATCTTTGTTTCTTCTCAGCATGATGCGCCTATCACCTGTGCCCGCTGGTCGCCAACGCGAGTGAGCGTAATTATGGTCGGTACATCAGATGGAAAAATACTGGTGTGGGATCTATTGGATAGAAATAGGGAAGCGTTGGTTGTGCATCAACTTGTACAGGATGCTATCACCGTCATTAACTTTAAGCCACCTCCATCTACACTCCCGCCACATTACGTGCAGTACGTTGCCATAGGCACGAGCGTCGGCTCATTTCACTGGTATGCCTTGCCGAAGGTGTTGTCTCGCGGGCCAAGTGGTGAACAGCGGCATTTTCGAGCAATGATAGAACGTGAGGTTCGTCGTGTGCATTACTATGCCTGGCGCTGGGCGGAGCGAGGGCGAGAGAGGGACCGATATGGTCCTTCTGCACCAAAGATGATGGACAAAGCACGCTCGGTTGCTCCTGCTGCTATTGACACGGCTAACACATCGAGGATGCCTTACAACGGCAATTTTTTTGACGACAACTTCTACGCGTGTGACCGATCTCGTGACATGGAGTTCCTGCAGGAAGTGGAGCAGCCGTTGCCGGACTTGGACGTGGATGAGGACGAGGACAATTGATGTGGTGTTTGTGGTGCTTCAAAGGATGAGGGTTAGAGGATGAAACAGGATGATATAATTGGATGGACTGGGGCTGAAAAGGATGGGTGGGAAGTGGTTTTAGCGTAGCTGCACCTCACCTGATGCAATGTTTCCTCTCGTTATATCACCAACGCCACCACCTTTTTTGTTTTTCTCTCATTCATGTATCATCTAGTTCATCTGCCTCTGCTCTGCTTCGCATCACCCGTAAATTTGATGTATACTTTGGAGTGTGTGTTGTGAAGCACATGTTGTACGCGCTTCTTCGCGCTATCTTTTTTTTTTCTTTTCCCTTCTCTCTCTCTCTCCGTGTGTGTGTGTGTGTGTGTGTGTGTGTGTGTGCTACGATTACTATCATCGCTGTTTTGCACCGCTCGCCTTGTTGTTGAATGTGGAGACACATGATCCGCGTTTTCTTCCCCTCCATTCTTTTCATGTTTCCCATCGGAGAGAGACGAACACACTGGTGTATGAATGTATAGTTGTTGTTGCTTATCCTCGTCAGAGTTTTGTTTTGTTTTCTTCTCTTTATTGTTGTAACAACTTCCACTGTGTCATTTATCCAGTGTGTATCATCTGTCGCTTCTGCATTCTTCTTTTTCCTCTCTTCTTTACAACACACACACACACACACACGCTCACATATGTGTGTTTCTTTTTCCTTATTTTTATCGGTTTGTGTGTGTGTGTGCATCTCAGTTTTTGTTTTATATTCTTGGCGCCGCGGCTCTACTCGTGGGCACGTGAGATACAAAAAAAAAAAAAAGACGGTGTCTTCTGTTTGGGGCGTACATTACTGCGAGGACAGGACCACTAATTGCGGCACTGGCAGGGGAGGGGCGGAGAAGAGGAAGGAAGGACGGTGACAACAGCAGGGGGGGAGGGGTCCGTGGGAAATATGGCCGCCCTCGCTCATCTCCCCGACCCCCTCATTACACTGCCGTTCCGTATCGGAAAAGAGGATACGCCAGATTGGACACTGTGCCTCAAGTACATCAGTCTCCACCACTCGAGCAATAACACTAGCAGCGTCGAGGCGGCATTCAAGCAAATGAATGCACTTCACAAGATCATCGTTCAAACTTGCCGACCTGATACCAAAACACCCCCATGTGAAAATTTTATTGAACACACACTGATCCCATATTGCCAACTGGTGACAATGGCGCAAGCCCACCTTCCGTTGCACGGGGCGCAGGTCCACAAAAAGGTCTTTTTTATCTGGCGAGACAGCTTCAATGAGTGCAACAAGAACGAATCATATAATTCAAACCTCGAGTTGCTATGTTGCGTTTACAACATTGCTGCGTCATGGGTTTATGTTGCGGTGCAGAGTGCGAGAAGAAGGGCGATAGAAGACGTGAAGAATGCCTTCAAAGGCTTTCAAAACGCTGCGGGGTACTACGAGATGGCGGAGCAGCTGCTGGTCCGACTCCCATCGGAGCACGTGAAGGGTGATTTGGCTCCTGATTCTCTCAAATTGCTTCAGCGCATCTGCCTAGTGATGGCCCATCACTGCGCGTACCTCAAGGCGGCTCATGACATGGGGGGGAATCATGCGATGCTGTCCAAAATTGCACGGGAAGGTGGAAAGCAGTACGAGGAGGTTGCAGCTGTGACGAGGGAAAGCACGTGGTATAACAGTAACAAGAAGAACAGCGCAGTAGCGCATATCGAGCCGATGCTTACAATCATGTCAATAGTGTTTGATGCTCGCTCTCACCTCCATCTTGCCGCGGAACAGGCGGAAGCAAACGAATGGGGCACTGTCATTGCTCATTTTCAAAAAGCACAAAGTTACTTGGCGAAGCTACCAAAGATGCAAAACAATGAACAGCTTCAGTGGATCAACAGCATCATTAACACTGTCAACAAGGAGCATGATAAGGCGATAGCTTCAAACGAGTCGGTGTACTTTATGCGGATACCAAGGGAATTACCAACACCCAGCGGCCTTCCTCGTCCACTTGGAAAAGCCACTGAGCACCCCAGCTTCATTAAGTTTGAGTCAAAACGTGATGAAGATCCCTTTTTTGGTATTATTCCGGCACATATTGCGATGACTGCCGCCAAGTGGCGCGAAACCCAGAGGAATCTTGTCTCTGTTTGCAACAAGTCATGCACTGAAAACCACAAAAAGATGGAAGAGCGGTTCCGGTTATTGGGCGTAACTACTATCATTGAGCTTCTCTCCGGTGAGAAACGGACTTTTGTACGGATTCCCGTTCCTCTTCGTGAAAAGATCGAGTTTATTCACAAGGATGAGAGTGGAAACGATGTGAAGGTTGTGTCTTCACTATTAGACTTGAAGAAAACCTGTGATGGCTTATGCTCTTCAATTAATTTGAAGATTCAGGAAATAGAAGCGGAATTGGAGGCGGATCGCAAGGAAGATGAAGCCTACCTTACCGCGTACGGCGAACGGATGTGGCGCAGCATGCATCAGCCCTCTAGTGAGGTAGGTGAATACAAATGTATTACAGGGGCACTACAGGAACACAGAAAGGGGCTGCAAGAATGGTTAGTGGAGCCTTACACGAAGGTGACAGCGTTGATGGATACGAATCTGCGCGATCTTGCGCGTTTGGATTGGCCTACCTCGGAGCTAGACGCCCTTATGCCATTTGTGGACCCAAAGGATGTGTATCAGCGGGAAAAAAAAGTACTTGATCAGGTAGAGGAGCTGAAAAGACTTGTGCAGCGCAAGCAGGTCATTGACCAGATCCAGGAAACAAGACTGCAAGAGTTGAACATATTGATTGAGTCTGACAATGTGACCTTTGCCCTCTCAGCAGTTGAATCGGATCAGCGTGATGCTGTGTTAGAAAGCGCGGCACAGAAAATTAGCGATGCAATTGAGGAAGTGAATCAAACGGTACGGGAAGAGCGGGAAATCATTACGGGGATCGAAGAGGTTGTAAACAGCATCGGCATTGCTCAAAGCTCAGACCCAATCATAGAGGGAATGCACAAGGTTTGCAATGCGCTGGAGATGGCCTGCTCCCTTTACACCAGTCTTCGCCAAGAGTTGGGAGAGCTCGTTCGGTATGCGTCGTCTGCACTTGACAGGCTGGAAGCGTTACTATCGAGTGCAAAGTCTTTTGCGGTATGTCGCAAGCTTGAAGCCGAAGGCTTGAGGGAATCGATAGATGCTCAAATTGCGCGTAAAATAGCAGAAATGCAACATGGTCAATCAAGCATGGATGCAATCGAGGAGTCACGGCGGCGCCAAGCAGAGCTCCAAAATCAGATGGCGTTCATTCAGCAGCAGCAACAGCCGCAGAGGACAGAGCGCATGGCGGAGATAATGCGACGTCAGAGGGAAATGGCGGCGACGTTCACCGAAGCATCTCCGCCATTTGCGCCAACAGATGCCAGCGCGCCACCTAGCTACGAGTCGGTGATGAACACAGCATACTACGGGACAGCACCACCACCACCACCACCGTATAAATAATTCTAGCACGGAAAAATTTCTCTCTATTTTTGTGGCTGTTTTTTTTTTTTTCAAAAAAAAAAGAAAATGAAAGTTTGCGACAAAAGGGGAACAACAGTGACTGCCAATAAGATAAAAACTGACAACAAACTGCTGTGGTATGTTTCCACCTCGTTTCTATAACGTGCGCGGGAAGCGTCCGGAAGTGGGAATGAAGAGGGGTGGCATTCGCAGAAAGCCGCCAATACGGGGTCACACCACCTCTCCTCTCCTCAATTCATCAGTAAAGCCTCGTGTGGGGAAGTAAGAGCTAAAAGTCCACTGACAGACTAACTGGCATAACTGGTTATTGCTCTCTTGTTTATGTATGTGCACCACCAAACACTATCTTAACAGAACTTTATTTTGTTCTTGCTGTTGAGGTAGGAACGTGAGGATGGATCATTTTTTTTTTTCTTTTATCCCTGTTGTTTTGTACGTTCTTTCAAGTATGTTCTTTCTGGAGGAGAGAACAACAACAATAAAAGGAAACTAAAATAAGAAGCAACAATTGCGGTGTACAGGAATTATTCCCCCCCACCCCCAACACCTATCTCGCGTCTATAATATCTTTGTGCTTCTGTAAATCGCTCACAACGGAGAAGGAGTAATGTTTTTTTTTTGTGTGTGTGTTTTTCTGCGTGGCTTTGACGTGCAACTGAATACCGTTTTTGCTGTTTTTTTTTTTTTTCCTTTTTTTTGTATCCTTTTTTTTTTTTTTTGTCGGAGCACACCGACATCTTACCGATCTTTTTTTTTTTTTAATTTTTATGCATATGTGCGCAACAAGAGGAAATGAAGCGGCGTGAATACCATGTGAAATGGTGTACCAGCCTATCGTTCGATGAAACAGGACTGACAAGTGTTGATCAACTGTCACAGGGATCGGTGGTCTCGCTGGATAATAGTGGTGATTTGTTATTGGCCATCGACATCAAGGATGGGAAGCCGGTGGGTGATTCACAGAAAATAGCACTGGACGAAATTGCCTCATTCACTTTTCAGGCAGGGAAAGCGGATGATGCGCCACCTCGTGGGAATGAAGGGCATAAATTCTCTTGGCGGTGCCAAGGACAGGGTGCTGTGAAGGACTTTGGCACCCCTTGTGGGTTGTGTTGCACTCATCTCCGCCTGGTGTTGTTCAATGGAACTATCGTAGAGATCAGCGACATCCCTGTTGCAGAGGCAATTTCATTGTTAAAAACAGTGCACTCTAAGTGGATACATCAGAGGAAGCTGGAGGCGGAACTGGTTGCCTCCTCTTTTTCTGCCTCTTGTATTGGTATTGGTGATACCAGTAAAGGTAGTGGTGGTGATGTTGGTGGTGCCAACACCGCCACTCTTCCAGAGACCCCAATTTTTCTCCTAGACCGATACATTGCATCAAAGTGTCAAACTGCCGAGCCAGCCTTAGCGAATGCGTCAACAACATTGGTACCAAGCTCAGTTCATGGGGGTAATGGGACTAGTGCGGGGGGGCGCATTCGGGGTCATGAAGAAACAAATAGGTACGCCACTCTTCTACAGGGGTGGAAGACCCGATCCTCAGATGATGTTGTGTCTTGTGATACACATGTTACTGTGGGTCATCGAAATATCGTTCTCCACCTAAATGCCGTTGGTGGTGTCAGCCGGCATGTGGGAGGGCAGTCGACTACCCTCCCACCAAACTATCCAGATGTATCGAATCCCTGCGTTTTCCATAATCTGCACGATCCTACGCAGAGAACCATCGTTCCTGCTGCAGGTACCGAAAATAATGATGATGGTGATGCTGTTGACGATGCTGCTGAACACCTTGGGCGACGTGGAGTTTTTTTGCTGAGAAAGCTCCGAGAAAAGACGGGCGAACTGGAGAAAACAAAGGCAGAGCTTCTCTCCCTGCATGAGACGATGAAGCGTGAGGCCGAGCATCGACTCCAACAGGAGCGCACACTAGTAAAGAAATTCATACACTTGACACCCTCACAGCGTGCCCTTCTGAACTTTGACGCTATGTTAGAGCCAACTGTGACAGTGGACGAACTGCGACAGGGCGCAAAAGAATGTACAGTACGTAATGCCCTGGGACCCAGTCTAAGGTTTTCGTCGGTATTTTTGCAACAATTGCGTGATTGTAGTTTTACACCTGATAATGCGGTTATTCAAGGGACAGTGGTAGAAGCATGTGGCTCAACTAATGGTGAGCCTCAGCATTCCCCTGAGCAACGACGTGTGAAGGGTGGCATCGTGCCACATTTCACGCCAGTGTCAGAGGTGAGTACTCCCAACAGGCATGCTGTAGAATCCCTATCGCCTGGAGGCGATCTTCCATCCGAGGACCCCTTCCCTGTTGTGCCACCACCTCCGCCTCCACCTCCACCACCGAGGTGAGAGGAGGTCCCCTGCTCTTCCCCAGCGGGGGGGGGTGGTATTTGTCTGCTATCGCCTTACCATTCCCTTCCCTCTTCTCTCTGCAGAGAAAGATTGTTTTCGCGGTTGAGTTCTCACTTCTCCTACGGCCCCCCTTGTTTCTTCTTGCCTTTCAAATGAGGTGTGAATGTACATGGGTAACTAGTTGATTGTGTGTGCATGTGTGGTACAGAGGAGGCACCTCGATAGTTTTGTGGATTTCAGTGCTGTGTTCAAATGATCATCTGGGTGTTTCAAGTCAGTGTAACTCACTTGGAGGTCTTAGATCTCCAGCTTCCGGAGGGTATCCTACGTGAGGGCAGCAGAATTGATTGTCGCATGACGTTCGATGGCAAGACAGTAAGTCTTCTACCCAATACAGAGAGGAAATCTGGGGTAGAAAAGGTATACTCTTCTTTCAAATACCGCATACGTAGTTCCTCTCTGATAGACCTCGTTGCAACACTAAGTCAGCGCGTTGCCCTCTTTCAGGTCATTATTAGCGAAGTAAATGATAGTCAAACCAACGGTGATATAGTGCGGACAGGAGAAACTGTAGCCGGAATCACCATGGTGGACATTTTGCGTCTTGCGCAGAACGGTGGAGCACAATATCAGCTAGCGCTGATGAGGCCTGACACAACCTGTGGTGAGAAGGTAGGTGTTTTGTCAAGTTGCATTTTCATGGAGCAAGTCGGTGATGTCGAACTGCAGCTGAAGAAATTGCGTGTCTCTGGAGTTGGTAGTGGGGAATATAGGCTGCATTGTAGTCTTTCCTCTGGTTTGGTGGACATGAAAAGCGAGGTAACGCGATCCGTGTTGGGAGCAGCTCTCTGGACAAGACCTATCATACTAAAGCCGAAGTTCCACGGGACACTGCAGGCTTTAGAAACGAAAAAACTAGAATTGACGCTTCTCAAGGTTCAGAGAAACGGTGTAGAGGCATTGGTCTCCTCCTCTAGTGTAAAATTGAACAATGTAGGATTGGATACAGCAGAAAGTGTGCGGGAGATACCGTTTGACTTGGAGAGTGAAACAACGTTTACAAGTTTTTCTGGTGTTCTTCGGTTAGTCGATCTGCCTATTTTTTCGCAGAGAGTACGACAACTCTCAGAAAATAGGGTTTTGAGGTATGAGTCAAATGGAAAAGAAGAGAGTCGGGCAAGTCCTTCAAGCTGCATGACTTCCCCACAGAAGGGTGAATCTTCAACATCTGTATTGTGGTCGCCACATACTCCACCGAGCGCCTCACCTCTGGTGTCTAATGGACGGCGGGTCAAAGCTTATGCCTCCCCAGATTCCGCTTTGCCGCCCCAATCGGCTAAACAAGACTCTGAAAGCCCCGTGTTAGCGCATAACAGCATTCGTAGTTGTGACCACGGCGAGAACACTGATCGATACGTTCTTGATGCTTCACCCAAGAGTGCACTTCACGTGGCATCCTTACATGGCGAGGGGCTGAAGGACGACGTGTCCTCTGCGAGCTGGAATGCCCAATCCTGTGGTGTCACCACTGAACAAAATCAGCACTCCATATTTTCACAATTGTGTGACGCAGATGTAGTGGCTGTAAACTCGACCCAGTCTTTATGTGCTGCAGAAGTTGCCGAAGCTGGAAAAGAGAGAAAAATGACTTTTGAAAACGGCAACAATGGTCAGTGTGATGATGGGAAGGTGAAAGGGGAGGATACGGTCTTTGTACAGCAGGAGCAAGAGATACACCAGGCGTTGGCGTGCATAGATTGGCGCATTGCCACTCTACTGGAATTCCTAAAGAACGCGGATGTTTCTCCAGAATTTTCTAATCGGGTATTCAGTGATCAGATACAAACACTGGAACTTCGCTTTTCCGAGTTGTGTGACGCAGAAGAAGTCTTGCTGAAACTTGGGGAGAGCATCGTCCAACGGCTCCGGGTATGCGCTGATACTTACCATGAATCTGAGCTCGAGTTCAGCGCCTCCAAGGCGCGCATTGACGCCTATACGACGATTCTGTTAGATGTCGACCGTCAGGTATGTGCTAAATATAACTGTGATGGAAACGCTTATCTTTAATCTTCTAGGCAAAATGTGGCAGAACATCCCTTGTACATGTTGGATGCCCCAAGCTAAATGTTTTCTGTATGTGAAAGGGTATTCACTATACATTGCGGCTTCACATGACTGTTTGTGTTCGTGTTGACGGAAGCTGCAGAATGGGCGTGTGTGTGTGTGTGTTCTGATGTATTTTCTTCACTTTGTTTTTTTTTTTGGGAGGGTATGTAAGAGTCCTCTTCCTGCTCTTCTCTTTTTTCGTTTCCGTTGTCGCCTCTTTTGGGTACTTAAACATTCAAGCGATGTTGTCTCTCGTGTGTGTGCAGTATACGATAGCAGCGAAGAACCCATAAAAGAAGTAAAGGGGGGAAGAGGGTGGTGTGAGAGTTAAGGCGAGCAAAAACAGCAGCAACAAACAAGTCTAAAAAAAGGGAGCGCGAGGAAGCTGCCGAGCACTATTTATTTCCTCCTGTTGACTGATTGTGGCATAATTCTACCGTAGGAACAAATCAAAAAGAAAAACATTTATTGCGGATGTATTTTTTCGGAAAGTTTTCACAGTTGAACTGGCGACAGCGCGAAAAGCCAGATTCAAGTGTCATTATTTCGTCTGCTGTAGAAGATGCATCAATGTTTGAGCGCCCCGTTGCTGTTGCTGCTGCTTCAGAGGAGGAAACAAAATCTGGGAAGCCCCCATTAACGATGCCCACCAGCTCGTTCTCATCTGCAAGGCACGGATTTGCAATAGCCTTCGAAAATGTCTCTTTAGAGCAACGGGTGTCTTTGTTTCGGGTGTCACGCTCTCTCTTGCAGAAAGTTTCAGGGTATCTTCTTCCTGGTACAGTGACTCTTGTCATGTCTACAAATCCACTATGCTCACGCAAACTGTTGGAGGTGTTGGTAGGTGTCGAGAAGGGAGCAAGCGGGTCTGTTATGGCAAATGCCCTTCCAGTCTTGTCGACCGCTTTTAGAAAACGTGTAGCTCTCATTACGTCTACAGATATATGTTCACTAGATGCCACAGTGCGTAGCAATCTTCTCTTCTCTGTGAGCATGCGGTTAAACACTCAGGAGAAAGAACACATTGTAAGAGAAGTTGCTGAAGCTGTTCACCTGCAGCACTTCCTTGATCTCAAGACGGGAATGTTGAACTCTTTACAGCTTTACCAACTCGCTGTGGGGATGGAGCTTGTACAGCGTCCGATGCTGCTTGCTCTAGATAGTCCAACAAGCGATTTCCCCACTGTGGAGTCTTATGGGTTTGCTTCTTTCCTGTGTGATCTCGCAGGTGGAACTGGACGAGTAGTCGTGGTGTCGGCAAAAGAACTCAGTCAGCCACTTTACGAGGTCACTGACAATTTTTTGTTGCTCGGTTCTCAAGGGCAGCTGTTGTATTCTGGCCCAAAGCAGGGCATGGAAGACTTCTTTCGCGAACAACCTTGCGTACAGGAAGCGGGCTCTGAGTCGCTTGGGGAGCTTCTGGCAATACTGGAGCAAAATGGAGGCTCAAAACTTTTGGCAAGCGCATTTGCGTGTAGTAAAATGCAGCGTCGTATATTGCAACAGGTGGAAGATCATCGGAAAAATGTTGCGTCAAATAGTTTTAATTCTGTTCCGCATAACGTTGCCCCATCTCCCAACTACTATTGGAAATTTTTTCTTCTTACCGCGTATGTATGCCGGCGCTCCATGATTGGACATGGTGAGTTCGTTATCGCATGGGCTATTCTTTTCTTCCTCCTCATTCTC
This sequence comes from Trypanosoma platydactyli, assembly GCA_030849675.1. Taxonomy (NCBI): domain Eukaryota; phylum Euglenozoa; class Kinetoplastea; order Trypanosomatida; family Trypanosomatidae; genus Trypanosoma; species Trypanosoma platydactyli. Next base: position 6,671 of record JASANU010000828.1, on the reverse strand, counting down.
ATGGCTTCACTTATTGCGGGATCGCTTAGTGACCAGAATGCGATGCAAAACAAGCGAGGAGTTGTCTTCTTCCTTTTGTCATGTTCGATGCAAGTTAATATTGTCCTGATTGACGCTGAGGTAAGAGAATTCTTTTCAGGTGTTCACCTCCGCAACAATCATTACTTTGATACCCTTCAATACTTCACGGCCACGTTGATTCGCCTCATCCTTCCGCGTGCCGTCTTCGCAATTATCGGTGCAGGATGTACGCTGTTTTTGTTTTCCTCTTCTCTCGCCCTGGTGCTCACAATGGGTCTTGTCAGCCTCACCCACGCCTCGCTAACGCTGCTACTTGTGTACTGGCATCCGGTCGAGCATCACTTGTGGCTAATTCACAACGTGTACTACGGCTACTGTATCATATTTAGTGGTTTTCTTATTTGCCTTCCAACGGTGCCCAGTTTTTTCTCAGCTCTCTCACTCTTGCGATACGGCTATGGAGGTGTGTTAACATCAGAGCTCCGACACAACCCGTACTCATGCGATGGAAACGCCTCATACTGCTACACAGGCGATCATTACTTGGAGATGGAGGGCTTCACCAACGACAGCCTGTCAAGATCGTCTCTACTTCTTTTTCTTATCACTGTTGTAGTCCTCGTGTTTGTTGGGATCAGCATGAAGTTCGTGAGAGTCTTCTTGGGTAGTTAAAGTCCCTTTTTTTTAAAAAAAAAAAAGGGTAATAACAATCATTGTCGCTCAGAGCACGTTGCTGTCACAGCAATACGTCCCTGGCATCACCGCCGTGGCTATTCCTGTGGTGTATCGAGCTGTTCTTTGTTTTTTTTTTCCCTTTTCACTACATATATATGTATATATATATAATTGTGTCTGTGTGTTTCTTTACGACTCCCTCAACCACTCATGTGTGCACAGGTGCTTCCCATCTCGCACATTCCCTTTTTCTTTTTTTTTTGTTTTTCCATGGGGACCGCGCGCGCTGCTCGAAGGAGAGAAGCAAACACACACTAAAAGAAAGGGTGGGGAAGTCATGGGGGAGCAGGAGTTGTCCGAAGCGGAAAGGGCTATCGAGCGCTACAAGGTAAAAAAACTCATCCAGATGCTTGAGAGCGCCCGTGGAATGGGCACAAGCGTGATCAGTATCTACATGACGCCCAAGGAGCAAATATCTGGTATGGTGACGAAACTAAACAACGAATACGGCACTGCCTCCAATATTAAGTCTCATACCAACAAGCTGAGTGTACAGAGTGCCATCACTGCATCTCTTGGAAGGTTGAAGCAATACAACCGACTCCCAGCCAATGGCCTTCTTCTTTACTGTGGTACGGTTCTCACCGTGGACAACAAGGAAAAGAAGCTCACGTTGGATATTGAGCCTTTTAAACCAGTTAGTCGAAGTCTTTATCTTTGCGACAATAAATTCCACACTGAGGAGCTGCGCCGTATGCTGGAGTCTGATGAAAAGTTCGGTTTTATTGTTGTAGATGGAAGCGGAACCACGTATGCCACCCTCTGCGGCAGTGTGAAGGAGAAACTAGGATCTTTTACTGTGGAACTGCCCAAGAAACATGGTCGTGGAGGTCAGAGTAAAAACCGATTTGCCCGTATCCGAATGGAACGTCGCCACAACTACCTACGCAAGGTAGCGGAAGGTGCAACGCAGCTCTTCATCACGAACGACCGACCTAACATCGTTGGCCTCGTGTTGGCTGGTTCTGCAGAATTTAAAGAGGTTCTCTTCCAGTCTGACCTGTTCGACCCGCGCCTTAAGGCAGTGGTAATAAAGGTTGTTGATGTGGCTCACCCGGGTGATGTTGGTCTGAATCAAGCCATTGACCTCGCTTCTGATGCCCTCACTGGGGTAAAACTCGTGCAAGAGAAGAAACTGCTGCAGAGCTTTTTTGATCAAATTGCCTGCGACACACAACTGTACTGCTTTGGCGTGCAGGACACGATGAAGTGCCTGGAGGCAGGCGCTGTAGAGACGCTCATCGTGTACGAAGATCTCGAGATGAACCGCTACACTGTGGTAAAGAATCGTGGTACGTCCGAGGAGGAGGTAACAATTCACGTTATGACAGATGCGGATGCGGCAAAGGCGAATATTCACGCGCACGAAGCCGGTAAAACACAAAGTGAGATTGATGTGGAAAACTTTGTGGACTGGCTTGCCACCAACTATCGCAAGTTTGGCTGCACCCTGGAACTCATTACGAACCGTAGTCAGGAGGGGACACAGTTTGTCCGCGGCTTCGGTGGCATTGGTGGTGTTCTGCGCTATAAGCTGGATCTTGTCGCGCTGCGTGATGCGGAGAAAAAGGGTGATGATGATGAGGAAGAGCGCATTGCGGCGAACAATGATGACTACGACTTTGATGATGATTTTATGTAGTGCTGGCGCCGAATTGACATCTGGATACGCAGTGGTGTGGCAAATCTTGCGCAGAAAGTGGACTGCATATATTTTGTTGATGGGTGAAAGGGGGTGGGGAAGATTTATACACACATCTAAGAAGGCAAAAGGAAGGGTATACCTTCGAGAGACACCGCCGTACCTCACTGCACCAGGTTCCATCTTGTGCAAACTCTCATGCATTCGGTCATCTTTGCGGAATTCTATCTTCCTTGTTGCAGCGTGTGGAGTGTCCTGTACGACATCTTTCCCTCTTGTCTGACCTCTCATGCACCCTTCGTACAATGAATGCACATTTGTGTGCCTGAGTGCTACTCTGCTCCCGCTCTGAGATGCGGTTTGGAGTGCTGGGCTCACCACCTGGCACGCAGCGGCACACCTTTACATATGACGACAAGTAATGAAACGTCGGAAGACACACAAGAAACATAAAAGAAGAGGTTAATGGGGCGTGGGAAGGTGTGGTGGGTAGAGGAAGAGTCGCCAACAGTGGGAATTTAGAGGAGGTCGGAAAGGGAGAAGAAACAAACAAAATAAAACCAAATGGAAAAAAAAAAAAATGGGACTTCTTTACACTCACCACTATCAAACCGCATGCACATTCGAACGCATAAGAAGGTGTTTTGTAGGGATGAAAACACTAACCCGACGCAAATTCATTCAAAATAAGAACAAAGATACGGGACAAAAAAAAAAACAACGAAATAAAGTAGTAAAGTATCATGTTTATCATCGACAAGATGTTCAAGAGTGCTTGACAGCATTACCTGCTCGTCTCTGCTTCGTTGACGTAACGCATCTTCTCTTCTCTACAATCTCATGTCTTTTGCTTTCTGCTTATTCAAGGGATAAGGAACAAAATAAAACAAACGAATAATTCAAGAAACCCCAAAAAAATTCGCATGTATTCTTCCCAGTGCATAATGATATCTTGTGCAACCTATTGCACTGTATACACGACCAGTCTACTGATACACATCAATACCGATGGCAGCGTTCATTAAATTTAGTAATGCGGGATTCATCACCTTTTGACAGTTGCGTAGACAACACGTGTAGAATGAGTAGTTCAACTCAATCTCATTCTACAGCTTATCAATATTTCACAATTTTTTTCTCTCTCTCTCTCTCTCTCTCTATATATATATATATATATATATATATGTACATATATTCATTATTCTTTTCCTACACATACCTTAAAGTCTGTCATCATCCATGCCACCCCAAGTTAATTTCAGTTAGTATTGCAATCTATTTGCTGGAGATGCTCTACTATCACTACAAACAACATCACCATTTCTCATGATTGATGCATCCTGCGCTACTCCCGTGATGGGCTGCAGTTCGACTACTCCCCTCGTTTCTATTTTCCGTGTGCGTGTGTGGCTGATGACTGTGTGTGCTTGTATGTCTCTCTGCCTCTTGGCTGTTTTTTTTGTGGCTCTCGGTCGTGGTTTCCCTTTTCCGTCAAGCCGCTCTAAGTACTCGGTCAAATAATGTACCGCGTCTTGTGTGTGTTGGCTCTCGTGATCTGCTGCGCGTGCGGGGAGGCAGTGGGGGATGCCGCTGAGTCACCAAAGAGCCCCGCCACTACGGGGATTCAGTGGAAGAGAGCAGAAGCTCCCGCGTGTGAGCTTGTAAGGCAACTCAGGGGAGTTCCGTCGTCGGTGAATGACGCTGCGAAGAAGGCTTCAGAAGATGCGTCGACGGTCATTGGTGCAGCTAAGCAAATGGAAGAATTAACGAAACACGTCGATGCTGCCGCTCTTGGGGTTGAGGAAGCGACCAGCGTCTCTGCGAAGGCACTGAAAGCAGCAGCAAAAGCGGATGCCTCTGCGAAATTGGCTGCAGCTCACTCATCTACAGCCTTAAGTGCTGCGGAGGAGATGATGGGAGTCATTATGGAAATCGAGCGTATTAACGGTGAAAGTGCCAGTGGATGTACAAGGAGTGCGAAGAATGTGACCTCGTCAACTCTTGAAGCAGCGCTGAATGCGGTGTTGAATGTCTTTGAGACGGAGAGAAAAGATATTGACTCCTCCTTTGAAACGACGTTGGTGGCAATGAGGGAGGTTGAGGCCGCTGTGAAGGAAGTATGCACTCTACTGGAGAAGATGTTGGCTCTCCTGAGCCGTGCTGAACAAAAACCTGCCGCTTAAAGGGGTCAAACTTACCAGTGGCTAAAGCGTGTGAGAGGGCTACCTCGTTGCGCGTGTCATCGTCTATCTTCTAGTTATAGGGTCGATGATTTTTACTTGGTGTGTCTCGCACTATTGTATACAAGCGTATTAGAAATGTCTTTTTTTTTCTTTAATTTTTAAATCTCTTTTCCTGCTTCTATTTGATCACCATTTCTCATGATTGATGCATCCTGTGCTGCTCCCGTGATGGACTGCAGTTCAACTACTCCCCTCGTTTCTATTTTCCGTGTGCGTGTGTGGCTGATGACTGTGTGTGCTTGTATGTCTCTCTGTCTCTTGGCTGTTTTTTTTGTGGCTCTCAGTCGTGGTTTCCCTTTTCCGTCAAGCCGCTCTAAGCACTCGATCAAATAATGTACCGCGTCTTGTGTGTGTTGGCTCTCGTGATCTGCTGCGCGTGCGGGGAGACAGCGACATCAGAGACTTATGGAATGACGGTTGAAAAACCGATTTTAAATCCTAATAGAAACTCACTGAGAGGGGCTGGTGGATTACCTAATATATTCCCTGGTCATTACCCAAACTGGGGCGCAGATGGTGCCATGACTGATGTTGAGAAACAAACAAAAATACTGTATGATTCGTTTTCCAAGATTAGTATTGCGTGTTCAAGGGCTGCTCAGGCATTGGAGGAGGCTGAGAAGCGTGCGGGGAATGCAAGAATGATGGCCCGAGCTGTAAAGGTTTATGGAAGCGGAACAAATTCGACTGTAGTTGGGAATGCTGTCAGGAAAGCTGAGGAGGCAGCTCAGAGGGCAGAATACGCAGTATCGGATGCTGTACTTGCAGTGTCAGATGTTTATCTAGCATCAGAAATGTACGAGGAACGTGCGAAGAAAATTCTCACGTTGATTTATAGTGATGCGCCAAATGTGGAAACAATAAAAAAGGCTGTTGCTGATGCCCAAATGTTTGAAATTAAAGCCGAAGAGGCGGCAGCGAAAGCTGAAAAGGCCGCTTTAGATACCTTTAAAGCTGAAGCGGAGGTAGCACAGGTGGCGGAGGCACGAGGAGCTGCGGCGGAATCAAACGGATCGCACACGGTGGCGACAGAGACTGCTCCAGGAGTCAAAAGGGCAGAGAAAAAGCCAACTGGTGAAGGAAATTCTCTGGATGGGGCTGGGGATTCATTGGCAAGGGCCGAAGAAACCGTAGAAATGGCGAATAAATTAGTTGCCGAAGCCACTGCAGCACTGAACGAGTTTGTCCCAGGTGAGAATGCGGAGACTTCAAGAAAGATGGAAGAAATTCGGGCTACTGAAGAAAAATCGAGGAAACTCCTTGAAATGGCTAATGCAGGCTTGACTAGGGCAACGACTGCACCGACGGGTACAGCATGGATCGAGGAAGCAGCGAGAAAAATTGAAAACGATGCAAAAAAGGCCATTGAGGCAGCGGTACAAGTCAAAACCGACATCGCTGCAATGAAGAAAAAACTCCCGCAAACTAACGAGACGATCCGAGTAAACACAGATGGTAATAATAATGGGACCAAAAACATTTCCTCTACGGTGGAAAAGGGGGTGAATAAGGATCAAGAAGGCCAGCAAGTATCCAAGCAACACAACGATGGGACATCATCAAATCGCGACATTATGTCGCAGAGTGTATTCATTGTTCTGCTTACGCTGGTTGCCACCTGCATTCTCTAATATATATTTATATTTATATAACTTTTTTTCTTTTAGCCTTTTCCTGTGGATGGGCTGACACACAACCACCTACACCCCCTTTTTTCGTATATTGCATTTTATTGCTTTCTTATTCGCCTTCATTAACCAAAAAGAAAAAAAAAAGTTTTTTTTTTTTCTTTTACCCTCACTTGCATATTATTTGTCTGTGCCTATATAAGCAGACACACACAAAAAACATAAAAAAGTGCATGTGCACAATGCTCGATTCTTTAATTATCTGTATATTATTTAAACTATATCAACTCTACATTTCCCTAAAGGGAAACTTTTGTGCGCGTAGTCACCATTTCTCATGATTGATGCATCCTGCGCTACTCCCGTGATGGGCTGCAGTTCGACTACTCCCCTCGTTTCTAT